>JZKD02S0159239.1:111933-130021 GCA_000966675.3 Picea glauca
AGGTTAATTTTGATATTCCCGCATTTGAAGGTCAAATAGATGCAGATGCCCTAGATAAATGGTTAAATCTGCTAGAAGGTTATTTCTCTGTCCATAATTTTTCAGACAAGGAAAATATCACCTTCACACTCTTTAAGGCTCTCCCCCATGTCAAACATTGGTGGGAAACTTACTGGGAGCAGAGTTCCACAGAGGAGTCTGGAATATATGGGGCCGATCCCACTTGAGATTTATTTTGTGGATGCGGTAAAGGAACAATACTACCCTGTTGGCAACTATGAGGACCAATACATGAGATGGACCACACTGCGGCAAGAGAGGGGCCAATCAGTTTCAGAGTTCACCAATAACTTCCATACCTTGCACACCAAACTGGGTATGAAAGACTCCAAACGACATTTGGTTCTGAAATACCATGGGGCTCTACACAGATACATCCAAACTGAAATGGATTTTCTAGACATCTCATCCCTTGGTGCTGCTTATCGATATGCTGTTAAAATCGAGCAGAAATTTAAGCATCAGAACAAACGGGAGTTTGGGTCTGTAAATCCACAACAACCATAGTATGACAAAGACAACCCTAACAAAAAGTCTCCTGAAAACCAGTCCAAGCCACAGGAAAAGAAGGGTCACAGGAAGACAAAGGACACCGGAAAATGGTGCGATTTCCACAAAATCCCCTGGCACAACACAGACGAATGTCGCTCAAAACAGTCATTGGTGGCCGAGATCAAAGACAAGGAGCCGAACCCTGATTCAGAATCTGATTCTGAAAATACTGGTAAAAGACAGATCATCGACGCAGACCCCACTGTTATTGTCGCGACCGCAACAATTCAACCAGAAGAACCAACAGATCTAGAAGAGAGGGAGCGCCTTTTTCATTCACAGATGTGGGTGAAGGGGACCCTGCTACATTTTATTGCTGATAGCGGAAGCCATAAGAACCTCATCTCAACAGAGGTCGTCAAACAGTTGGGATTATCGACAACACCACACCTGCAACCATACAACATCGGGTGGCTTCGCCAAGGATGAGATCTTTGTGTCAACCAGCAGTGTCGATTGTCATACGACATCCAGCCCTTCAAGGACGAGGTATTATGTGATGTCGCCCCACTGGATGTCTGTGATGTTCTCTTGGGCCAACCATATATGTGGAAGTGCCATGTTGTTTATGAGTCTCGACCCCATAGTGTCATTATTGCTTTGGGGGGTCGTCTCTACAGAATACCATAGGTAGTTCCAAATATTGTTCCACCTATAAAGTGCCGCAAGGTAGTATCTCATACTGCAAAATTTAGCTTCCTCACAATCTGTTCGAAAGGGGAACATAAGGACATTGCAACCACTACGGTTTCTCCCCCTGCACCTTCTATCCAACAGAAGTAGGTCGACAAGGTTGCAGCAAAGCACAAAAATTCCTTCTGCACACCTTCCTCTCATGTAGCTCAACTTTTTGAACAACCTCAACTTCAACAAGTTCATGACAGACTTCCACAAACCAAGCAGCGCGACATCTCCCGCAACACAAGCAGCTCACCTAGATGCAGATCCAGCAAACGCTTTTCCCTCTCCCCCGGGCACTCAACGCAATGGAGACCATTGCTTCCCAAGGAGGGAGGATTGATCCAGGTGGATATCGGTGGCCACCCACCTTTTCCGACTAGCTGAAAACTGTTTTCTGGCAATTTTGGCAATTTACTATTTTTAGCAGGTTTTAACTTCCGGTGCCATTTTGAGGGCCTAAATGAAGGTTTTTCGAGATCAAGGTTCTCAATGATATCCGAAGGCATGATTGAGCCCCCAAAATGAATCTCCTCAACGATACCTTTCCAACGAGCTATCACACGCCTAAAACAGAGATCGTATGCAAAAGTTACGACCCTGGGAAGTTGATGTACTCACTTACCCAGACGGGGCCCACATGAATTTTGGCACTTCATCTCCAAGGGTTAGGTTTTTGGATGTCTAGGACTTTTGGAATTTCCGTTTATTGTAAAAAGGCATTTAGAGCCTCATTGTAATCATCTTCTTGCGAATGCGAGTAGCCGTCACATCTCTTCTCAGAGATAAGCTACCACCATTCTAGCGAGTCCTTCACTCTGTATTTTTACAGTCTCTGTACATTTCTTTGATTAATAGAAATCGTGTATTACTGTATATTTGTGTTTATGGTTGCATCTATGATACATTTCTTTTATATTATTGAATATCCACAATATCTCTGTGCATTTCTTTATTATATCTCCGCTCTCATTTTGTGCCGAAAATAATCTGGATCACACACCCTGCCATCCTTTGCTAGGATCCATTAGTTCTCCTTCAATGTTCAAGATGCATTCAAACCCATGAATTAGTTCCTCATAACCTTCAAACATAACAAGGTCAACAACTCTTACAATCTTGAGAAATTACCTACTTATGCACTTGAATGAAAATAAAAGTGGTTTCAAGCAATCAAGTCAAGCCAAATAGAATTTCCAAGGATCAAACTTGTTAAAACTAGAAATCTATATGTGCAATCATAGAAATACCTTAACATATCTCCTATTAGGGTTTCTATGAGGTCTAACACAAGTTTATTTTGATAACCTTTATGAATATTTCTCCTGATCATGGAACAAACATGTGTTAATCCATAAATCAATATAGCCATTAGTATCGAGGAGAAGATGAATCACCCAATCAATTTATGTCTAGAACATAATTGTGACCATCAAATTAGATAATTACAATGCATACTAAAGAAGCACACTAAACAAACACACTTTACCTAAAGACACAATAGACTAGATTGAGCTTAAGTAACTCTAAGTGTTTAAATATTTTAACATCACCCCTTAAAAATACCTTGGGATAGGATTGAAGGATTTACAAAGGTGACACTATAGGAGCAGGAAGGTGGCATTAAATCCTATTCCCTCTTAATGACAACTTATTGAACTCCTAACACATGTAAAATGTTTGAAAATGTCACTTTTGTTGTGGAAATTTATGGAAATATGAGGGTGAGTGCAAGCTAATGATGGTCTCCCATGATGCGTTAGTGGCAATGCAAACCTGGAAAAACAACAATCCGTTAAATTGGACGAATTATTCAAAGTAATTTTACAATGAATTTGAATATGGTGTAAGAATATGAAACATAGGAAATTGAATTAGCTTTCCGAATATACAACTTTCATTCATAGACAGTGTGAATAAATAGGTCAATTTTTTTTCTTCTAACAATGGTATCTTATTTTTCCAACAAAATATAAGGTATTTGTTTTTGTTCGTGCAGGTGTTGAGTGTCTTAACGATGGAATTACATTCCAAAAACTTGTATACTTGTATAGAACCCATTTTTCTTCTGCTGTATAATTTTTGGAAATTTTTAAAATTAATTTTATATTTTTTTGAAATTACAATGTCTTTTGTTTGTTCATGCTAAAAGGGTCTTAACATGATCAAAACATTTTTTTAGATCGTAGGTAACAATCTCCTCTTGTGCTAAATATAGCTCATTTTAGAAATGGTTAAGCCGAGAAAAAGTTAGAGTAGAAATAAGAGAGGTATGTATTCTAGGATTTTGATACACGTGAAGATAAAAAAATATTAAAAATAGTAAACAATAAAAATTTATATATATATATATATATATTTGAAATTTGCATAGCCGACTCGATCTATTTATATAATTTCATCAACAACTAAATTGTTTATCCTATAAAAAAATAACGTAAAAGACAAAGATATAGAGGGGTATTCACAAAAATGGAGGTTTTTATGAATTTGCAGACCGAACCACTTGGTTTGTCATCCCGAACTTAAATTTGAGCCAACCAAGTATGCATACACCTTGTCAATATCACCCAAAAACTTTGAATTCAAGCAAGCACTGTTACACATGATTTTGGTCATCTTGGTGATGTATTAACATTGGTGTACTCAGGTTCCCAACAAGAACTTTCTCCTAAGAAAAGTGGCATTTATTTCCTTCTAGAAAACATATTTTCAAGGTGAGTTCGCAGGCTGCTTATAGCCTAGGGTGCGAGAATGACCCATTCTCGCAGGCCACCTTCATATAGGGTGTGAACTTCTCGCACTGTGCTCTATACATAGGGTGCAAACTTGTTTTTGAACTTGGAAAAGAGAAGAAGTCTCAAGGGTTCTAAAAGGGAATCTTCTAGAAAATGGGTTGGCATTCGTATGGTTATCATTTTACTGGCTTCCTTGATTTGGTGGGATCATTCTCATCCATGTAACCATCTCACCCTATCCTATATATTGAAAGGATTCTCATGGAAAAGGTTAAGCAAGATTAATTGAAGAATTGGTGAAAGAATTGTGTGAAGGACCCAGCTTGAACAGAAGCTTGGAGACTCTAGTAGGTCTATCAAGAGGAATTGGATCTTCTTCATGCAAATACAGAGCAAGTGTGTGTGTTGGAACCAAGAGTCACCGAAAGAAATCTTGCGACATCAAGGCGATCAGGTTGTATCTTCTACTTTCAATTAATATGATACAACGTCATGTCCTTTTCCCATAAAGTTTTTCTTACTTTATTGTGTAATTCCTTGATCATACACATAAGTTGACAATTGAATACATTTTTCTATCTTCACTTTGGTTGGTTTGTGTTTTCTTGGTCTTGACCTAACGAGAGCACCAGAGCGAAGCGGTAACAACAGAGACCTAAGGAAGCGATACAAAGGTATGCCACTTGTTCCTCCTTACTAGCTAATTCAATGGTCGTAACTTAGGGAAACAGTCATGTCCTGTCCTGTTTTGTTCTAGATTCAGGTGGATTTAGGGAGATTTGTTAGTGTTTGTACCTACCGATTAGTCCGATAAAAAAATTGGCGACTCCACTGGGGATGCAACCCAACGTTTTAGTGGTTTTTGGTGTCTCTCCTTGGCCATTTTCTCTTTCCTTACCTTTCTTCATTTTTATCAATCTCTGAGTCTTTAGGAGACCCCGACAGACTCTCTGGGTCCATAAGTCCCTTCAAAATTTTTGTCTTTTTCCAAAAATTTTCCTAGTTTCAGGCATTCTCGCACTGAACCCCTTTGTGGCCTGCAAGAAACCCTTGAGTTCGCACCCTGCCTTTGATTCTAGTGCGAGGTTCTCGCACTCTGCTTGAAGCCAGCCTGCGAGAATGCTCCATTCTCGCACTGTACATTACTGATAGCCTGCGAACCCATTTTTAAATTTTTTGGATTTAAGGTTTTGGTATGTTTAGATGCCCAGATCTGTATAGGTGTCTGAAAAGAACTTCTTGGACCACTGGTTGATTGTTTCTTGACTTCGGATTTTGTGCACGATCAGTCTTTGGAAATCAAAGGCTCTTCTTGCCCATCTTCTTCTCAACCCTCATCTCTTGACTTTTCTTAGCAAGGATATAATCTTTGATCCTAGAATCAGAGTACTTGTTTGGTTAAGAGTCGGTGATCGGTTTGAAAGTTGGGATTGTTTGTCTTTGTCATTTGCTCATTATTTGGAAAATCATTGTTCTCATGCAATTGAAAAGACTAGTCTTGTATGCTTGTCATTTTTGTCTCAATTGAAAGATTGGTTTGGGTTTTGTTTATTGCTTATTCGTTAGTTATTGGTTTTCCTTACTTTCACCACCATGGTGTATATCCTTTTGAAAAGAAAAAGAAAAAAATTATTTTTAAAAGCATTTTCATTTTGAAAATATTGGAAATCAATTGTTGAAATAGAACAAATAGAGAATTGTCATTGTCACGTGATTCGTTGAAGATTGCGTTTTAAAGAAGATTGCATATCGTAGTTCAAGATTGTTCCAGAAAACTTCTCTTTCCCCCCTGTACATAGGATTCATCGAAAGAAAATTGATATCTTTCATTCCTATCTTTGCATTGTTGGGTCAGAGTCTCACACAACATTGGTTTCATCTCTGTTTCCTTTGAGTAACAACAACCCTTAATAATATTCCACAATTTTAAAATTTAACTAGTAACTATTTTCTAGGACTCTATTACACCAACAATTAGCTAGGTTAGAGCTTTGGAATAGGCAAAGAGATACACTCTCCAAAGAACAAAACACACAATAGCATCTTGTGTTAAGGAGTGTCAAATTCCATTTACAACATTTTTTCCTAGGAAGCCCTTCTCACACAAGGGTCAAACCCAAGGTCGCATTGATATTGATAGAGTTACTCATGCTACTTCATTGGTATCGGTGTAGAGATTGCACGTATTATAGGGGTCACTTGGAAGTATACCCACAATGATTAGTGGAAGCCTCTTGAGTATATTTCAGGCTAGATACCATGCCCTTGCATGTGGATCGAACTGTCCACTGTCCCCGTAGGATTTATTGTTGTCGGTGGTAACCTTAGTGGCCTATCTTCTTAGGATATTACACAAGGTGACTGTGAAGGGGCAAGTCTTCACGGTACCTGGAATTGACATTGGACAAACTCACTCGGGCTCCTTGGAGGGTATACCCATGATTATGTGTGGGAGGTTGCACCAGGGTGTAAGTCTGTTAAGTAGGTCGTCAATGTAAATTTTCCACCCTAGCCCAGCCCCTTCTCGTCTCATTGTTGCGAGGTTGGATTTCATCACCAACTAGTGACTTCGGAATTAGAAGGTCTTGTTTTCTTGGTATTGTTTCCTAGAATTTTTTACTAGCGCGTGTTGTTTTTTTACCCAAGTTAACCATGAGATTTTATTCGTATGTTGGTAACTTGTTCATAATAGACCCTCCAGGTCGTTCATGTAGAATGCAAGGCTTACCCCCAAAAAATATGGAAGGTTCTGAACCCCTGCCTACAAGCTCACTAGAGGGCTCTCCTCAACAGAGTGAAGTCCAAGACGTCACCACTCTACAAGTGGAAAGAACTGACTCTCTAGAACAGTTCTGAATTACCAATTCTTGAGAGGACTTTCGACTTCACCTTGATTCTGAAGGACATATTATGCGAGTGAATTCTTCAGGAGACTTAGTTGTTTTGTCTTCTGGATCACCGAATGGACCTTTTCCAGGACCTGAGGTCCAAGATCCTTTTTGGTCTACTGGCATTTTTAAACTATATCTCTTTGGATTAGGAGCAGGCGTTGATATCACCGTCTCACCTGCGTTCCCTGAAACATCTGACCCAGATGCAGTACCTTTTACCACTGCTTATTATTTTCCTGGTACAAAAGCTCCACGATTCGACCACATCTTGACCCTCCCTTTACAAATGGTCCATTACATAGATACTATGAGTATTCACACTAGGATTACAGCGGCTAGTCAAGCCCCCATTGGCACATCTCTCTCGCCCAGTGTCACCCCGACACTTCCACCTAGATACCGTGCATTGAATGACTCTATTCCCACTCCTATGCAAACCCCATCCAGAACTCCTGGTGGTCCCTCTTCTTCTGGGCACTCTCCTCCCAGTTTCATTCCGACACTTCCTCAACCCTCTTTCGAAGGACCTTTTCCATCCTCTATCGGTGGCACCATTCCGTCATTCACACCAAATTACAAGATTCCTGTTGGTGGACAATTTCACGAAGGAGGTTTGACTCAACCCCCCCTTGTAGGGAAAATTCCTATTGGAGCACAAATCCCAATTGAAACGCAAACCCCAACTGGGACTCAACCCCTGATTGGAGGACAAACCACACCGACCCCACCCTATGAACAAAATATACCTCCATACTTGGCCCAGTATTGGAACCATCTGATACAACATAATCCTCAATCGACTGGGGGGAAACAACTTTCGACAACATCCGTTATACCCCCTAGTATAGGCCAACCATATCTAGGTACGTCCAATCCTATTTGGGGCTCGAATGCTCAAACTCACGTCCATGTTCAAGGATACAATCCCATGAGCTACTTTCCTCTAAATCAACCACCGAATCTACCTGGGTCTTCGCATTATATGCAGACTGCTTATGGTCCCACTGGTTTACCGACGAGACTCCTTCCCCAAAGCCACCAGTACCCACATGTGAATAGACAGTTACCCTTCTTGGCCACTTTGGATCTCCCGGATCTGTCGAGGATTTTAAATGATCCAATCCGTCACTCTCCCCAATGGCCCGCTATACCAGCCAAGTTACCATATGACATCCCTAAATTCGATGGAAAAGCGGGAGAGGACCCGAATAATCATGTGATGACTTTTCACCTCTGGTGCTCATCCAGCTCCTTGATGTATGACTCTATTCGTTTACATATTTTTCAAAGAATTCTCACAGGTTCTGCCGCGAAGTGGTATATAGAATTACCACGAGGTTTCTTCACCGACTTCAACACCCTAGCTATGGATTTCCTCACCCACTACTAGTTACTGATCTGTTATGAAATGGGGACCAAGATTTTGAGTTCTTTCAAACAAAACAAAGCCACTCATATATCCGATCACATTCATGAGTGGCGACGGAGACGACGTCTCATCAAACTCAAACTTCCCAATCAGTTGCTGGCAGAATGGTTCACAAAATCGTTTGTGAATGACATCAGTCGTGACATCGTCATGGGTGGAGTTGTCACGGAAGAACAGGCCATAAGTCGTGCTCAATACCTTGACCTCGTTTACTCACAAATGGGTACTCTTTATGAATTACTCCCTGATGCACCTCGTCCTTCCACTTACGCCACTTCAACTACTCCAACTGCTTCTCATGTAGCCAATGGTGTTATTGACACTTTCCATGCCCAACCACATTTTACCTTAAGCACCAACCCCAAACCCGCTTCTTCTAATGTTCAAAATGCTCTGTCTCCTAACCCTCCCACCGACAAGACTTCTGAGGTAAATGAAGTTCAATCTACCCCAACTGGTAAAAACAAATCCTGAAAGGGAAAGGGTAAGAATTAGGAGGACAAAAATACTTCACAAATAGAGAAAACCAAAACTCCACCTGTTGATGATAGGGATAAGCGCACACACCGATACCCCTGTCTTATATGTGGTGATGATCACTACACAAAGGATTGTCCATGAAGCGTCGAGGTTACTAAGTTCCTTCAAGGGGCCCCGAAACCACCCACTCTGGTCGTTTTGTCCCAACCCTTCCCCTCTCAACAACAGGCCCAATTGGTCATTCATGACCAACCTTCCCCTTCTACTACGTCTTATGTATTCATGTGTACCGGAGATTCAAAGAAGAATGACATCGCACTCACCACTCGAGCCAAATATTATTCTCCTTCTAAAGAGAAGGTTGATGATACACCTCCTTCATTGGTCCAACCCTCTCCCGCGACTCCACCTACCAACAGTCCTCTTCATCTCGAATGACTAAGCCTTGACACAGTTCTTTGCCCCCCTCCAAAGGGCGTCGTTTGAAAATCAACTTTCAATCCTCATGCTTGTGCTACCCAGAACTACAACATTGTTGAAGACCTGGCCCACGCACCTTCCATGATGTTAGCCCATGAAATCCTTCAAAGTTGTCCCACACAATAGAAGGCACTGTTGAAAGATATCAGTGGAATCAACGCGACGGATACAAATTTAATAATTTTTTACTTGGAAGATCACATTCCAAGGTGACCCCCTCAACTCACATTCCAGATCCAAGTGATTTTCTCCAACAAAAACATTTGTCGAACCGTTATCATCGAGGGTGCCTCGACATGTGTCATGTCTGTTACCTACTGGAAAACCATCAGCTCTCCCTCTTTGAATGAATCCCATAACACACTCAAATCCTTCAATGGATTCGATTTTAAGCCTTACAGTGTACTTCCTTCGTTTCCAATCATGCTAGAAGGAAAAATGGTCCAAGTCGAAGTGGAAGTCTTTGATGCTCCTCTCGATTACAATCTTCTGCTTGGTCGTAGCTAGATTGATTCCATGCGCGCAGTTGTGTTGACTCTTTTTCGTGTTGTACGTTTCCCACATCAAGGAAAGCTGATCACCGTCGACCAATTAACCTTCTTTAACTCAGATACGTATACTAGAAACATACCGTTCATCGCTAAAACCCCACCGAGTTACGAGAACGTCGGTTTAGGTCTTCTCAAAGACTCCTCGTTAATGTGTACCTTCCCCATTCCACCACTCGATGTTCCATACTCGTCTGTCGCTTCGATCAACATGATCTCTACCTAGATTCACGGAACCCCTGCGTCTCATGACCCATGGATGGTACCTGACCCCAATGTTCATCTTCGTTACGACAACGAAATGCCTTTGAGTCCGGTCGAATATGCCTATTAGGCCATTGAATCGATAACCCCTTATACCCCCTCTCTTGGTGAGTTATCTCCAGAACCTTTCTGCATCATTTTTCCCATGGACGAGATGATTATGTCTGTCATGGAAGACACCCCTTGGAACGATGGACATCACTGTTCCATCCTTATCCTGGAACAACACACCATCAAGAGCTACCAATGGATCTCGACTCTGTCAACCATTGTCGTCATTTCAACCATTCCCGAGTCCACACATGATGTGTTTTCCGAAGGAAAATTAAGCAATATCTCACCCACTATTCCCCTCGACATATCCATCAAACCTGGAATTATCGAAAATGTGCATATCGGAGCTTCGTGTTCCCCTAATGAAATCGTCACCTACAAGTCACTTTTCAAAGAATTTTGTGACGTCTTCGCCTAGATCTATGAAGAAATGTCAGGTATCGACTTCGACATTGTGATACATGAGATCAAGACATACCTAGATGCTAAACCCGTCCGGCAACGCCTTCGTCCAATTCACCCACGTAAAGTGGCCGCTATTAAGCTTGAAGTCAAGAAACTTCTCAAGGTCGGATTTATTTAGCCAGTGGCCCTCATCGTCTGGGTTTCCAATCTTGTCCTGATCGACAAGAAACAAGGAATAATCCACATATGCGTTGATTATAGGGATATTAACAAAGCTTCTCCTAAAGAGAACTTTCCTACCCCCTTCATTGATCAGATTGTCGATGATTGCGCCAGAAGCGAAATCTTCTCTCTAATAGATGGTTTCTCTAGAGATAATCAAATCAATATTGTTCCCGAGGATCAACACAAGACTTATTTCATTTGTCATCGGGGAAATTTCACCTATCAGAAACTTCCTTTCGGTCTCAAGAACACTGGAGCAACTTTTCAGCGCGCTATGTCTTATGCCTTCCACGATATCAAGCACATTGTGTAGCCATATCTTGATGACTTACCCACTCATTCCATGTGCCAGGTCGATCATCTAATCCACCTCCATGCCATTTTAATCTGTTGTTGGTTTTACCATATATGCTTGAATCCTCACAAATGCGTTTTCTGTGTAGAATCCAGCTGACTTCTAGGATTTATTGTTTCACGCCAAGGGATCAGGGTATATCCTTTAAAGGTTGAGTTGATTCTCAATCTCCCTTCTCCTACACTCCGCCAGTTACAAAGTTTGCAAGGGAAAGCCAACTTTCTTCATCATTTCATCCCAAACTACGCCGAGATAACTCTTGGATTTACACGACTCCTCAAAAAGGGGTCTGAGTTCGTATGGGATACCATCGCAAACAAATCTTTTGAAGCTTTGAAACTGTCCCTGACACGTGCTCCACTTCTCTTCCCTCCCGATTATAGTCATGATTATTTCCTCTACCTCGCAGCCTCGGATTACACCGTTTCTATGGTTCTCGTCCAAGAGGATGATTCACATGATGAACATGTTATATATTACTTGAGTCGAAATCTAATGCCTACCGAAACCAAGTATTTACATGTCGAAAAATTGGCCTTGGCAGTCGTCCAAGCAGTTCAACATTTCTGGCACTATATCCTCTCTCGCAAGACTACGGTAATTTCTAACTGCAACCCTATGCAACACATTCTCACGCGTCAATTGCTAGGGGGAAAATACTCCAAATGGGTCGTGATACTCCAGGAGTTTGACTTGGAATTCGAATGAGCTATGTCCAAGAAGTCCTTAGTGTTTTCCGAGTTGATATGCGACTTTCCCTACTTTGAAACGAAAAATGTAGCAGCTGATTCATTACCCGATGAATCCCTTTTCCTAATTAGTTCTAGTGATCTTTGGTTCGGTGATATCATCATATATCTCCAAACCCAGACTTTCTGACCCAATTTTTCCAGTACTGACCGACATCGAATACGCTACCAAGCCCATCAATATATTATCCTCAGGGATACTCTTTGTCGTCGTGGGATTGACTCAGTTTTTTGATGCTGCCTCACATTCGACGAAGCTGAGAAAGCCTTAAATGACTGCCATTCTGGAGCCTGTGGTGGTCATATGTCTAGGTATGCTATTTCCCAGAAGATCTTACACGCAGGGTATTTTTGGCCTTCTTCATGATGTCTGAACTCACTAAAAAGTTCGGTCTTCACCATGAAAACTCAATGCCCTATTACCCACAAGCCAACGGCCAAGTCGAAGCGATTAATAAAGTTCTCATAACCATGCTTCGACGAATGATAGGGATTCACAAAACAAGTTGGCACACAATGTTGTTTTCATCATTGTGGGCTTATTGGACGTCTGTTAAGTCCGCTACTGGGTTTACACCTTTTTGGTTAGTCTATGGTTTAGAATCCATCCTCCGAATTGAATGTGAGATACCCTTCTTAAAACTAGCCGTCGAACTCCTACCAAACACTTTTGCCGAGGAAGAACGTCTATTGTATCTCATGTGATTAGATGAAACTCGACGCAATGCTACCCTAGTCATAGAAGCCCAAAAGAAACATGTCAAGGCCCAATATGACAAACATGTCAAGCCTCATGTTTTCTTCGAAGGAGATCTGGTTCTCCTCTATGAACAAGATCGAGATATGCTAGGGGCTAGAAATTCGAAGCCATGTGGAAAGGTCCTTATATTGTTAGATGATTTTTGGAGAAAGGATCTTATGAGTTAGTATATTACGATGGTATCCCTTTGAGCGAACCCAAAAATGGGTTCTACTTAAAGAAGTACTATGCATAAGATCACCTGTGCACGAGTACTTGTATTTTATTGTATCATACTTCTTGTGTGTTACTATAGTATGCTTTTTCGTTATCTGGTCTCTTCCCTTATGTGACATTGTGTTTGATTTCCAGATGTCGGAGTCTTCACTACCCCACATTGGCTTCGCTGATGGCGCTAGTCGTAGTACTCAGAACCTTGCTTCTGTTGCATGGGTAATTTACACCCCTACAAATGAAATTATTACTCTATGAGGTGTGTGCCTTGTCTGTGCGACCAACAATATTGCAGAGTATAATGTCGTTATCAAATTGTTGATTGATTCTATCTCGCTTGGTATCCATCACTTGGTTGTGTGACTTGATTCGCAACTCGTAGTACTACAGTTAAATAATGTATATGATATTCGAAGTCCTACTTTGTTATGGGTATATTTACGAATTCGCCTCTTGGAACATTATTTTGATTATATTGAGTATCAGCATATTCCCAGATGTCTAAATACATTAACTGATGCATTAGCTAACTATGTATTAGACAGAAATTTGGGTCATTTATAAATCAATCACATCACAAGTATCACACAAGACAAGATAAGCCGGTAGAAGCCATATGTATATATAACAATCAAAAAAGTTTTTTACAAAAAAGTTCTATCCAAGGACCAAAATTTCAAAATCTGAAGCTCATAGCTTCTACAAAGTGACATCATGGATGAAGTTCATGGAAACCCTACGAAGTAGTCGGCCAATAGACTCTGACACCCCCACCGTATGATGTTGATAACGTCGCGGGACCTCTCCAAGAGGCATGTCTGGAATGTTTGCAGTTAAACCCTCTAAGTTTTGTTCTACTGCCTCATAATATTCAACATCCCATTGTGGCACTGGAGCCACCTCTCCTCGTCATTGAATAGGAGAAGTACCCAAAGGTCGATAAGGCCCCACGTCTATGTCATCAAAAAAGAATTTTCATAATTAGACCTTGGACGAACATAAAAACATTTTCATATGATAAAATTCACAAAAACATTTAAAAAGTAAAAAATGTGTACTTATTACCAAGATCTCCCCATTGAGCACCCTCGGGCAGGGCCAAGTCCGAATCTCCTCGGAAGTCCAACCCGACATAGGCATAATCATCGATCATCGACATTTGTGGTCGCAACTAGTCAAAGAAGGAATCATTGTATTTGATGATTGGTCTAGCTACATGCCAGGCCATGAGGTTACACCACCTCAATATTCTCGGATCCTCTGGAGTTGGTAAACCCCACTCAACCTGCAACCTCAGTAAGGGAACCCTCTCAAGAAATAAGGACACCAACAATGACCCGTACCCGAATTGCTTCAGGTCGCCTCTCCTACATTTAGTCAACTGCCTCTTCACGCTACAAAGCACTACGTCTGACCAGTTAAAAACCCAAGGCTCAATACATTCTATGGCATACTAAAAGTATCTCTGGAGAGCCCTGTGTGGAGTAGTGCTCCTAGCCATATGATAAATGGTGAACAAAATAGTGTGAAGGGTCAAATCTTGCACCCCCCAAATGGCCACTTTTCCTTTGCTCCTTTCCCCCTCTGGAACACAGTACAAACGACAGTATTCACTCATAGGTAGCCCACCACCTCGACTACTAGTCAGGCTAGCATGATACCCACACCGTGAAAGTCTTGTCAAGAAATAAATGTCCTCGATGTCTAAGGACAATGTGTGGACCCCTACGTGGAATACTTGTTGGTCTATGTCCCACATATGAACGAGGTACTCCAATAGCCTTACTTGGGCCCTCATACCTGGGATCCGAAATAATTTCAGGAGACCACAGTCTCACAAAGCGGCAATGGTGCTCGGGTTATTACTAGCAATAGCATCATCTTCGTCATGCTCTCTTTCATGCCATTCCAGAACCATGGTGATAACCAAATGCCTACATAAGATACATAAGAAGAAGGTCAACAACTCTCTTCAAGACTTGGTACTTTTTTCATTGGGCAAACATCAAACAAAATGTTCACTTTGCGGTTCTCGTAGGTGCCCCTTTGGAACAATGTGAGGTTCTCGCAGGTGCCTTTGGGGCCACCTATGAGAATGATGCATTCTCGCAGGTCCCGTGTGGCTAGCCTGCGAGAACACCTGAGCGCAAATTTGAGCCCTAAAACAAGCTAAAAAACTTGAAATTTACCAATGAAAATTAAAAATTGAACCATGAAAAGATAGAAGACAAGGAGCTTACCTCACTACCGGAGACAGTTCGCCAAATGGTTGTTCGTACCTTCCGCAATCGAGCACTGAAATTCAAGGGCAAAAGAGGGGTTTAGGGCTAAAATCCTGGCAAAGTTACAATGACTATGGTAAAAAGAACTTTTACCCACTTATATTTACTTTTACCATTTTTGTTGGTTGTTATAATTGTTTTATTTATTAAACCTAGTGCCTAATACCCTTATGAGTGCGACTTTTTACAGACATAATGACTTTGACGTCCATACACAGGGATATGGATATTTTTTCTCTTTTTCATCGCATGTTTGAATTGTTTTTTACAGTTTTTTGCACCAAACCTCGAGCTTGGTCTTTGTCCGTTCTCACGCTCAAAAATACATGAGAACATGATCGAGCACACTTTTATCACTTTTTCGGGCTCAATAAGGTTATACAAAAAAGGAACCCCCTGGAGTCCTCATTAAGCTCTTTTCAGACTCTCTAAACATGAAAATATTGCCGAGCAATCTTGCTATTTTCACGCTTGTTAAAGTATTTGAAGAAAGTGTCTGTTGGGCGATAATTTATATCTTTTTTGGTCTCATCAGACTATTTTATGAAAAAGGAACTGAGAGAGTTCTCTTTTAAGTGTTTTTCTAGACTCTATAATCATGAAAAACCTTCGAGTTTTCTATCTTTGGACTCGTTAAACAAGCATCGAAAGACCCGTAATGGGACCGAACCACTCCTTCCTAGGGTTCGTTAAACATACTCCAAAGGACTCATCCAAAGGATGAGATTACATCAACAAGCATATGTTATCCTCCTCAAGCTTGCATAAAATTAAATAGGTACTCGCCAGAAATGGTGGGGGGAAATTTGGGAAAGGGATATGTTTTCGTATTCATATTATTGGCAGTAAGTGTCACTCTTGAACATGACACCCCCCTATTTATTATCTGAAGCCAGTTTGGGAAATCCATTTGTCTCTCATTCGACTTGCTACAAGGTCATATCCTGAGTCGTCTCTGAGTCAGTGCTACCAAATCATTGGTCGTGTCATTCATATTTTCAAGAGAAGTTCATTCGAAATTGAGTCGGCCATCTACAATTGTCCATTCTCTCCATGTCGGCCTTCCCTATGTCCATTCCAACTTACATCATACTATGTTCCGCCTTCAAAATCTGTTACTCATTTCGTGTCATTGATGGGGGATACATCAAGGCCCTCCTATGATGAGTTTTGTTCTGTTGACTCCAGCTCATTATCTAGAAACAAGACTTAGAAATTATTTGGTACCTTGGAACTTGCATGCCTCAATGGTAGGTTCCTCACTTTCGAAAGTGGGTTTTCATCATGGACCCATGATCGGGAGATTCCGTCGAATGTTTGACCTCAACTCATTTATTCACATTCAGTGGATTGTACTAGTGTACCTTGGGAGTCATTGACATTAATGGTGATTTCCTTCGCACTTGTTAATGGTTTCATCAATGACCGGTAATCAAGCGGTTTCTACCATGTTCGACTTCAACACATGTAATCACATGGTTAGATTCATACTTTCAGGTGACGATATTGAAGACCCTGGGTCTCATCTCTTTGATCCAGGTTGTGATGGAATATGTATAATTTGCTGACACATAGATCCACTTTGTATGTCTCATGGCTATGTCGTCTTAATTTGAAACTTCTTGCATGGATCCACAGTGTATTCTTGGTGGCTATGCGATATTTTGACGGCATGGATCCACGGTGTATGATTGGTGGCCATGTCCTATGTTTATGATATCATCTGTCCGTGATCTGAGTATGGGAATGCCTACCTCAGAACTAGTATGATATTCTGCAGATGCTTGGTTGTTTGCAAGTTTTCGATTAGGTGCGCTCCTGGTTTCCGGAACACACACGCAGTTTACAAAGTATTTCGAATGTCACTGATTCTGGTCTCATACTTTGGGGGGAATTTTGTTACACATGATTTTGGTCATCTTGGTAATGTATTAACAATGGTTTACTCAGGTTCCCAACAAGAACTTTCTCCTGAGAAAAGTGGCATTTATCTCCTTCCAGAAAACATATTTTCAAGGTGAGTTCGCAGGCTGCTTATAGCCTAGGGTGCAAGAATGATCCATTCTCGCAGGCCACCTTTATATAGGGTGCGAAATTCTCGCATTGTGCTCTATACATAGGGTGTGAACTTGTTTTTGAACTTGGAAAAGAGAAGAAGTCTCGAGGGTTCTAGAAGGGAATCTTCTAGAAAATGGGTTGGCATTCGTATGGTTATCATTTTACTAGCTTCCCTGATTTTGTGGGATCATTCTCATCAATGTAACCATCTCACCCTCTCCTATATATTGAAAGGGTTCTCATGGAAAAGGTTAAGCAATATTAATTGAAGAATTGGTGAAGGAATTGTGTGAAGGACCCAGCTTGAACATAAGATTGGAGACTCTAGTAGGTCTATCAAGAGGAATTGGATCTTCTTCATGCAAAGACAGAGCAAGTGTCTGTGTTGAAACCAAGAGTTACCGAAAGGAAGATTGTGATATCAAGGCAATCGGGTTGTATCTTCTACTTTCAATTAATATGATACAGTGACATGTCCTTTTCCCATAAAGTCGTTCTTACTTTATTGTGTAATTCCTTGATCATACACATAAGTTGACGATTGAATACATTTTTCTATCTTCACTTTGGTTGGTTTGTGTTGTCTTGGTCTTGACCTCACGAGAGCACCGAAGCAAAGAGGGAACAACAGAGACCTAAGGAAGCAATACAAAGGTATGTCACTTGTTCCTCCTTACTAGTTAATTCAATGGTCGTAACTTAGGGAAAGAGTCATGTCCTGTCCTGTTTTGTTTTAGATCTAGGTGGATCTAGGGAGATCTGTTAGTGTCTGCACCTACCGATTAGTCCAATAACAAGAACACATGCTCTCTTTTAGCACACACATGCTCTAGGAATGTGTGAGCACTTCTAAAATTCATTTCCTTC
>JZKD02S0159239.1:144794-167798 GCA_000966675.3 Picea glauca
GTCAACCCTAGTCATGGGTTTTGGACCGCAAGATTGATGAAGGTATTTGGACATGAAGGACAATGCACATGTAGATACAACACCCATGGATGGATATTATACATCATGTTGTTTCCGGTGGTATGTGGCACGTCACGTGGATTCTCATGGTTGAGGAGAAATGAATTTTTGAAGATGTCAAAGTGAATTGAAGAAGTACATGTAGGCCTTAAAGATAATTAAAGAACATAATTACAAAATAAGAAAGTGTAAGGTCGGCCCTAATGTTAAACGGAAGCGACATAAATGGTATAAATAAATATCATTATACATTCATTTGAAACAAAAATCAAATTTTAGAAAAAATCAGAAGTAAAGAAGGTCGGATTTCAAGGGAGGATGAAGTCTTTTGGTGATGTGTTCTAAGGTATGTTATTTTCAGGCCATCTTACCTTTTTTTCTATAACTTTTTTTCTAGAATGATTCAGATGGTGAAATTTCTATGGTATTGAGAAGACATATCAAGGTACCTGTGGTAAAATTTTCAACTCTTTATTCGTTATAATTATGGATATACACTCTGTGGAAGATAGGGTTTTTGACCAGTCCTGAAGCTAGTCAATAAACATGTGTTCCGGGTAAAACAGTCATAAATTCTTCATAGAGAATCCAAATGAAGTGGGATGAATTGCATTGGAAATAGTATGGACTTTAGTTTCTTGTGTGTGATTTTTAGAATCTGATGTTAAATATTGATCATGCGGCATTATGTACAAGTTCGGTCTCCTGAATAAACTAGAATTGAGCAAAGTGTACCATTCTCTCTATAACTTCTTTTTTGGGAGGATTCAAGGAGTGAAAATTGGAGAAGTTTCAGAGAATACATTGAGTAATATTATCTATAGGATCAGAGTATTTCAAGAATTGAAGAATTGCAGAAATTGAAGAAATCTCAAGAAGCATTATCAGGTTTTATGTGATGGTTGGTTGATGGTGATGATTTAATGTAAAGTTTTATTATCTCTTGTATATTCTTGGGTGGAAGGAAGGGTCAAGGATAGAGAGTTAAATACTCTATTGATATTGGAGGAATGTATATTCCTCTTGGAGGTTTATCCTTCCCTTTACATTTGGAAGCTGTATCTACCTTTGGAAGTCATTACTTCCCTTGAACAATAACTATTGATTATTTCTCATATATTTTGCATAGTGTATTGTGGTGTATTGGTGTAGCTATTATACTATTGTTCATTTATCATTGGATATAGTTGAATGGTTTAAGTATAAGTTGAAAAAGGTTTTAAATTGTACTTGATATTGATTCGCCTCCCTCTTAGTATCAACAATTGGTATCAGAGCAGGTTGCCTTCAGAACAGTTTAACCACTAGAAGGAAAATCCTGAGCAGAGATGGATGACCATGAGCACATTTCAAATATAGAGGTCATTTCATAAGTATCCCCTTGACTAATAAATACTTCTCTAATGTAGTTAAAATAAAAGGAAAAAGAGAATGGGAAATGCCAAACTTAACAAGAATAGAATACAAAAGTTGGTCATCTATCTTGATTACTTTAGATTCTGAAAGAAAAATTCTAAGTGTTTCAAACTTAGATAGAAAATATTTAATGAAAGAGAAATCACTAGAATTTAAGGTTATCAATTGGTTTTGAGGTTAGTAGGATCTTATATCATTGTGTTTACCAAAAATGGTATCTAGTTTTTTCCATGATGCATTTATGGTCTCAATTCCTTGAAGGTGAAATTGAAGATCATTGGAGATGGATATTTCGATTAATCCATGTGCTTCATAATTTTTATTATTCCATTTGGCTCCCTTAATGCATCATGAGGGGAAATCTCTATTCCCAAGGTAACTCGGTAAAGTCCCTTACTTCATAGTATATCCTTGATATGATATTTCCATAAGAAGTAGTTTCAACTAGTAAGAAGGAGATCACTTGGACTAGCCATAGTAAAATATGTAGGTAAGATAACTTCAAAAGTCGAAATTAATTATCTAGATGGAAATGTCTTAAAAGAATAAGTGATTTTAAAAAACACCACTAGAAATGGATCTCAGATGTCAAAGTTATGATCTTTTCAAGAAACGGATTAAAAAATCCAAGGTGTCATGTGGAAACCGGAAGTTGATTAATGTCATGATGGTATACAATGAGGTCATTGAGTTGTAAAGAGTAAAAAACATTACCCTCCTCGTATAAGTTAGTCTATAATATCACTTTTATAAATAAATTACTTTTGTAATGTAAGTGATCCAGTTTTATAATAAATTTATGCTATAACTTACAGTTGCATAAACTTTTTCAAAAATTAACTTATTGAAGACAAATACTTGGAATTGATACCTTTAATTTAATAAAGTAACTAACAACCAACTTAACTATTACAAATTGTATAACAAATGTTAGGGAGGAGTGAGGGGATCTTTTTCTTTGTTTTTCTCATTACATCGAAGTGCATGCTTATCCTCAAAACCCTTGTTTTTTCTTGCAAGAAACTTCAACGTGGTAGTACACTAAAACAAGTGAAATGTTGAAAAACAAAAATAAAACTTTATAATCACATGGTTAGATCTTGGTCAGTGTATCCAAAAAATGCAACTCTTTTTCCTTTATTTCTTGTTTGTTGATATTGCACAAGGTGCAAGGAAAAGAGAATATGGAGAAAATACAATATTTTCCACCCCGTTTCTAATTTACCGAGACCATGCATGGCAAAGAGCATATGCAAATTGGAGAGACATACCAAAATGATTTTTTTTTTTTGTTACTATGAGAATCGATAAACTTGCCTACTTTCACCGAGGGGACTCTAAAAGAGATTTTAAAAATATAATGAAATTGCATACCTTCTAATTTGATAAAAATGGTCGTATCTTGGGCAAATAGAAACCTTTTCAAGTGAAACAAAAATGGTTTCCAATTGAAAACATCACTCTAGACACATTGGAAGAGTTTTCTTGGCTCATAAATGCTTAAAAATAGTAGAATACATAAATCATTTGATGCATGCAGTGAAATAGGTTCATGATATCGATCAATAACGAGAGTGAGTTTTCATTGTAGTTATTATACTATGTTCAATAAATAGAGAATTTCCACACAATTCAAACACATTAAGGTCATCACTCACACAAATATATCAAAGATCAGTACATTAGTGTATTTCTTGGTTAAAACCATCAAAGAGGGAAATAATCCATGACCCTAATCAATGGAGTCACTTGAGGCAACATATTAATGCAAAAGGAAAATGATTTACATATGATTTTTTTAGGAGTAGGATTCTAGAGAAAAAAAAACAAAAATAAATGCGGAAATATAACACAAAAGAACACAATACAAAAGAAACATTGATATACATGGTTCACCCAATATGGGATACATATACGAAGAAACAATCATTCCTTCATTTATTCCATCAAACAAAATGAAGGGATAAAACCTACAACACATATGTTGCAACCTCCTCTTCACTTTCTCATAGTCTTGTCTCTATGACAATGCTTTGTCTCACCATACACAACTGTAATACAATGCCCTCATAAAAACATGGTTTCAATCTAAGGAAAAAATAGCACCAACATAACTTCTAGCATCGTATATACGACCTAATGATGAATGACCCATATTGACTATGAAATTATAGTATTTTACAAGGAAAGTTTCCAAAAGAAATCTCTTTTAGGGAGTTGCCCCAAAATCCCCTCTAGGGGGGCTCCAAAGAATTGTTGTTGGACCCCTTGCTAACACTAGCGGGAGGAAATCTTCCCATCAAGAAATATGATCCAAATGTGGATGAAACAAGACGCCTTTATTAGGAAGATAATTAGGCTCCACAACTAATAGAGTAAACATAAACCATGGAATAATCAGTTATTAAGCCATAAATCAATTTAGCCATTCTATCAAGGAGAGATGGAAAATTGAATCATTTTATGTCTAGAACATAATCGTGACCACTGTATTGGATAATTGCAGTGCATACTATTAAATCCTAAGTCTGCACCTCTTCCTTCTACTCATCAAACCAACATGTTCATCTATCAACCTAGACCTTAGTTATTTTTTCTTCTTCATTGTGTGTTAAGTCAATTTGTTTTATGCCTCTCCCTTCTTTTCTTATGATTAGTTGTTTTTTTTTTCATGAGATTAAGTCAAGTATTGATTTGATTTTGGATAATTTCTATCACCATGGTTTATGTCACGGATGGACCGCAAGAGAATTATACTAAGTCTACAAGTGTAAAACTGTTGATTGCAAGAATGCCAACATTCTTGCAATCAACAAACAAACATTGTTTTATGAGTTTTTATCGTTTCAAAAATATTTCAAAGTTTGAATAAAAGTGCATTGGCACCCAAATCGCACTCACATGCTCCTATTACCCCATAAATCATGTGCATTATGCCTTGTACAGTTTTCATTCCAGATCAGAGTTTATTTCCACCAAGAAGAGATCAAAGAAGATTCATTAAAGGAATTTATGACCAAGCAGAAACACAACAATTATGAGTAGTGGATTTCAAGCTTAAGTTGTGAGAATATGGTAAGGAATTTGAAGAAACTATTAGAAACCCACTTCGAGAATGGGAATATTTATCCTAATGAATCACTGTTTTCAAAATTTCACATTGGTTCAGGAGAAAACAAGGTCTGATCAAACTGAAAATTTTCATAAACGTAACAATTCTGAGGAACGGATTTAGGGTTTAATTTGTGATAATATAGTAAGGAATTTGAAGAAAATGTTAAAAACCCACTTTCAGAATGGGGCAATTTAGCCAAAATTAGATGGTTTTGAAAATTTTAGAGTGGTTCAGGAGAAACGTGGTTTGATCATAATGGAATTTTCCATAAATGCAACAATTTTGAGCATTGGATTTTGGGCTTAAGTTGTGAGAAGGAATTTGAAGAAACTGTTAAAAAACCACTTCAGGAATAGGTCGATTTAGCCTAATGTCATACTGTTTTCAAAATTTCACAGTGGTTCAGGAGAAAATAGGTCCGATCAAAATGAAATTTTCCCAAAACACATCAATTATGAGCAGTGGATTTCAAGCTTAAGTTGTGAGAAGATGGTAAGGAATTTGAAGAAACTGTTAAACACCCACTTTAGGAATAGGGAGATTTAACTTACTTCTAGACTTTTTTCAAAATTTCTCAGGAGTTGAGGAGTAAACTTGGTCTGATCAAAATGGAATTGTTTAGATATTAATTATTTCCATATTAATGGACAAGTGGCATAGTATTCAGCAGCTTTGGTCAATTTCCAAATTTCCACGGAATCAACACAAAGACAACAACAATTTGCATCCTATGAAGAATATTATTATGGAAATCCTTCACTTTAGTTATTAGTAATAGCTCCAGTTACAAAGATATACTCTTTATGGTTTAGTTAGAGATATTAATGTTAGTTGTAATAAATTTATTTTTGAATAAAAACAATATTTTAATTAGGTCAAAGTTATGGGCCTAGAAAAGGGAAGTTATTCCTATAAACTAGCACTTAAACTTTAATTCACTTAGTTTAAAGAAGTGTTCACGAATTGTAATTAGAACTGAATGGTGAAGTTGATATCTACAGGTCTGAATGGAATGCAGAGTTTAACTCTAGAAATTAGATCTGAGATAGGTATATGAATCCTCTTGATGGATAAATAAATGAATATGTGAATGTAAAAGGGAGGGTTCAGTTTTTGGGGGTATCAAGCATCAGGATTTAGCTGTGCTTTGAAGTATCACACTGTTAAGTTTTCCACGTGGTGAATATAATTTCTGGTGACATACTATTTTTTTTTTCAAATCTTATTTGTCTTATTATCTTATCATAATGAAAATTGAAATGTATGCAAAGCATTGTTTCTTTTCCTTTCAGTTATTGTCTCAATGAACTATTTATTGTCATACAACCTGATTTCAACTATTGTTTCAGTAAATAGTTTATTGTCATACAACCTGTTTGGAGGATTTGTGTCTAGGTACATCCTTTGGATTTGGAATATCATTTTAAGTCTGAAACTTCATACGTCAAGTCACACATTGTATTCTTGTTAGTATTTCCTTTTTTTTATCTTTATATCTTTGTCTTCTTACCAGAATGCATGCTACCAGCTAAGGAAAACCTTGTAGTTGATGTTGTTGAATTGTCCAGCTAAATCCCTATTCCTGAAAACTTATCTATCAACTGACCATCAAAACAAACAAACTCAAATCCCTAAAAGACAATCTTTCCAACATCTGAGGTGGCCTAGCTCTTCCCTTAGCAGTCAAGTGCAGACCTTAGGACTAACATATTCAAGTGTTGTTTTCGAGGAATGGAGTAACAAAACATATTTCCCTGGGAGACTGAGAATGATTAGATATGGTTTTTGATGGTGAACAAAATCTAGACTGTTATTGCAATATTTACCTCACCATTACTATCTTGCATAGAGGGCCTTTTTCCATTTCCCTTTGCAGACTTATCATCCCCTTTTGATGAATCCAGAGCTAAATATATATATTTTTCCACATATACGCTCCCTATCTTCTATGCAATATGCGTATATGCGTGTTGATCCACTACAGCCCACGTACATCGGGATTTGTGCCAGAAAATACAAAATGAGGTCAAGTTTCCATGTCATGATAATAGATCTCTAATCCTTGGCCTTCCATATACTGGAAACGTTCCAAATCGACCCTTCAGTTGCATCCTGAAGGCTATAAGAGCACAATTTCGACCTATGGAAAAGAAGGAGAAAGCATTCAACGTTGAGAGCAAAGTTACTATAGAGAAATTACTTCATATTGAGTATGCATCCCTCTGTCCCTCAAGTTTGAACACAGTGTTCATTCCCCAAGCTCTTTCCCTATTGTTGAGAGGACCTCATTGCCTCTTTCCTATGATATTGCCTTTGGTGGAGGATTGAAGTGGTGGAGACCCAATTGGAAGGAACTTGGTTTCTTGGTTTCGAATTGTGCCGACACAGAATTCTATATCGCTGTCACTTCTGCTAATCAATTATTAATAGAAATACTCATTTCCCATCGTATTGATATCTTGAAAATATATGATTACTATTCATGGGCGTGTTTGTAATGTTTATTAATGGAGTATGCTATCTGATGTGCTAACCCCCTTTATATTATCATTGTATACTTGCTCTGCTTGTTTGTTGAGAACTTCTTGCAGGTATAAAGCTTTGGGTCAAAGTACTCAATGGTGGACCATCATCAAACGTTGTATCGAGGTAGGCCTCTTTCTTATATTGCACATTAGTTTATATAGCATATGTTGGAATTGAGTTGATTTCTGCAGTCATACTTGTCTGTTGTGGTTTACCCTTGGCCATAGAGAGTTCTTCTCTTATAACAGAAATGGTGACTACATTGGGGAGAGATCTTCCTTCTAAGGGTTGAATTACTTTTTCTTCTTACATTGCTCTTCTTCCATTGTGTTTCTTGTCATATCACTGCTTGATATGTCATGTTCACTCTGGGTCTGAGTTTTCAGCCTTTTTCCCTTGCCTGGCCTTGTTTTAAAGCATATACGCCCTTTTTTCCTTGACAGTCACGTATACATGCTTATTGTCTCACTGCAAGAGCCGTATATATGCTCTGTTCTCCTGAACAATCACATATACCACTTCCCCTGGCTTGTTTTCTTGGTTTAGTGACTGTTGGGTAGGATTTGAATATTGTTGAGCCTTCTTAGGTCTCTGTAGTGTCTGTTGAGATTATCTGGGATGATAGGAAACCTGTTTGGAGTTGAATTTTTTAGCAGAGTCTTTCTCTTTGTTTTCCATTTTTGACTTGTCCTTGTTCTCTGGACTGTGTGCATGGTTGCTTGGTATTCTACTCGAGTTATTTCTTTTATACACAGTAGAATTTATATATCAAGTTTCTCATTTGTCCATGCATTTTCTTTTTAGTATTTTGAAAATACAAAAATGCATTTTACTTCTAAATTGCAAAGTTGAAATTGAAGACTACACTGTTCTTATTAGCATATCATTCATTGAAAACTTAAAGATAGAATTTGCATTATATATCCATATTTATTTTCTTGCAAAGTCATAACATCATGAGTTTCACTTCCATACCTTTTTGAGTAACCACAACCAACAAAATTTATGCTTTAAACTAAAATTGATTAGTCACGATTTTATTTTTTAGGGTGCACAAACTAGCCTAGGATTTAGTGCCTTGGAATAGGATCTTGTGAGTAAACTTATCCAAGGAAATTAAATCAACATATGCGTCTGAGACAGGGAGTTGAGAATTCCATTGTATAATTGGTAATATCAAGAGGCTCCGCTCACACCGGAGTTAATCACGAGGTCGCGTGAAGTTAGTTGAAGGGATAACCCCTGGATACTTACCCAGAATCAGAGATACTTCTATGGATTTATTCGTATTTGGGAATCTTGCTAGTACCCCTACCTCTGTGAGAGGTGGTGCTTTCAAGGTTTTGGTCTTTTCTACCCTACCCATACGGTGATCCAAACTTACGACTGCTCACCTTTGCATCAGTTATACAGTGGTTGATTAGTTTCTTGACTTAGGTATCTCATAGGTTACTTGCAGGGGTTATTCTACTTGTATCCTGAGTCAGATAGGGGTTGGACAACATATAACCTTTATGGAGGATTACCTCTCCAGGGGGATTTGACCGAATGGTTGTTAAGCTTACAAGGGCCGTTATAACTGATAATGTTACCTCCAAAATTTACTAGGGAGTCTTAGGTCCCTCTTGGACGAGACATACCTTCTTTAGCGAGGGAGGCCACTCAACCGCTTTAGCCCATTTGCATGCATATTGGCCGTTTGACTTTTTGGTATGCTCTTTGACTACTAGTTGGCCTTAGGATATATTTTTATTCGTTGGAGAGTCATAAGTCATCATAGAGTCAGAACAACTTTCTCACAGGTCCCGTCAGTTGTTACAGTTACCACTGGTTTTCGAGTTCTTGCCTTCTAAAAGGTGTAGAGTTATCAAGAGTGGTACACACACATCCACTTTTCAGACTTGTGGTTTGACAAGGATGAGTAAGGAGTCTAGTATTCAGAACACTGGGAGTTCCCATACCCACTATAATTAATGGCACCCCTTTGACACCTGCAGCCACTACAGTTGTAGTGCCAGAGGCTTATACCGGTACTATGGCTCGACCTGTAGTTAATGCTTCATATCTTGCATCAAACCCTTTTGGGGGTTTTGGTCCCTCACCAAGTTACAATGTTCAGACCATCCCTATGGATTCTAGTCCATTTTCTTATGGTATGCCTAACTTCACTTTGCAGTTTTCGACTGCCATCCCAACTTCTGGCCCTAACACTAGCTTTGGATTTAGGGGCACTACACCTCCTTACACTCCTTTTCTGTTTTTTGGCTCTCATATTCCCTAAGTGAATCCTAATGTGGGAAGTGTCCCTATTCTTAACCCTGGGTCTAATCCTTCTACAACTAGATGGAACAATCCAATCGACGAACAAGATCTGCCCTATATCCCTATCCCCTCGGTGTTGATTCTGACCAATACTTTTGGCATGAAAAATCCACTTCAATCCTCCAGATTCCCACCTAGAGGAGGTCAGTCCTACACATTGGGCACTCCCCAACTTGGATCCAATCTAGTTGGGGGCAATTTTCATAACCGTTATCAGAACATTCCTGCTAGAAATATGCCCAATCCATCTTTTACGAATAAGCTCGAAGGAGGGTCTTTTAATTCCAGACAAGTTTTTGTTCCTTACCAGAAACTTGGATGGAATGCAGTTCCTAACACACAATATTTCGCGGGAGGATGAGGCCAGGTGTCACAACCTCGTATTCCATTTCTGGACACACTTAATCTGCCAGATTTGTCTAAACTAATGAATGACCCGGTGAGTCATGATCCCACATGGCCCTCTGCCCCTACCAAAGTCTTTGCATGATCCTATTTCAAAGGATGTTGCTACTTCCAGGATCTTCAGCAAGGAACAGGCTATATTTAGAGCCCAACAACTCGATTTGATATATGCTTAGTCTAGTATGTTATACCACCTTCTTCCAGACACACCATGGCCAAATCACAATCCTAGACAGAATCTTGGACCTCATGCCGATGGCATTGTAGGGTCCGCCAATGTAAAATCCTCAGAATCGACAATGAAGTCTGTTGGAGGGCCAGCTTCATTTGGATCCTCCAAACCCACACAATCAACAGATGTACATTTCATGAAATCGTCAAAGAACCCAAATGGTGACCAACAACTAGATGGGAATAAAAGGAAAGGTCAAAATAATCGTAAGGGTGGGAAGAATAATAATAAACCCAAGGAAAAAGATAATAATGGGAAACAGAATGATAATGCTGGAGAGGGAAAGAAAGAGAAATGTAAGGTGAAGTTTCCTTGTAAACTTTGTACTGATGACCACTTTACACACTTATGCCCAAAACTTGCGGAGGCTGCGAGGCTTTTAAATATACCACCCGCTATGCTGATGAACCCATTCCCACACAATCAACACTTAACCTTGAGCTCTTCGAACACTAGAAATGAGTCTGGTGGAAGTCAAAACCCACCGTTGCAATATGGTGATTGTGTTTGCATCAATATGGTCGACACAAAAATTGATATAGCCACCTGCTCTTGAGATTATAGCTCTTCAAAAGCTAGTACCAACCTAGAATCTCCTCCTCCCCCCCAGAGATGAACTTACAGATCGAGAAACCAGAGCCACCGCCTCATATTCCGAAAGGAGTAATCAATCACTCTACCTACAAACCTAATGCTAGAGCCACCAAAACTACTCTATTGTTAAGGATCTGGGCCAAACCCCTTGTGCGATGTCGGCTTTGGAGGTATTCCAGACATTTCCATCACAGAGGAACGCCTTACTCTCTGCCTTAGGAGCTCTAGAACCCAGTGGCTCGAAAGTTATCAAGCTTGATTTCATGCATGTGAAGCCTTGGTTACCCTACCATATGGCTTTCCAAATCCACGTGGAGTATTCCAAGTATACTATCAAATGAATGGTTTTTGATGAAGATGCTACCACTTGCATGATGTCCCTGGTCTATTGGAAAGATATTCGTTCTCCAACCCTTTCCAAGTAGTCGAACATGTTGACTTCATTTGACGATCATTCCTTCTGCCCTCATGGTATTCTTCTCGCCTTTCCAGTCCAGTTAGGTGGGAAGACGGTAGAGGTGGAAGTAGAGGTAGTTGATGCACCTCTCGATTATAACTTGTTACTAGGTCACAATTGGACCTATGCTATGGCCGTTGTCGCATCATCTGTTTTCCGCACACTTTGTTTTCCTCATCAGGGAGATATCGTGACGGTCGACCAATTATCCTTTGCGTACTCTAGTCCGAACGCATCTATTGGATCACCAATCCTAGTGATCGAAAAATCTCAGCCGACAAATGAGAATATCGGTGTCGGAATGTATTCTTCCCTCATAGGTACTTTTGACTTCTCGACACCGATTCATCAAGTTTACACCATGTCTAGTAGGCCTGCTTTAGTAGGGAGGTCCATTCCTTTCCGCACTTCCTATCTTAGTGATCCATGGACCCTACCTTCTACATGTTTGTCGACTGAAGGTCAGTTGCATGTTGGCATGGCTATGCCACTATCAACAATGGAGATTGGGTATCAAGCCACTATTGACTCCTCTGTTGATCCCGATCCTGTTACCTCGTAGACGAACGAGGAGGATCTCATTCTTAGGCCTATATGGGCCACCTTGTTATCTTATTATCATGATTTCTTAGATGAGACTTTGTATTCAGACAAATCCATCCTCGAAGCCATGAATGTTTTTGAGAGACCTTGGGATGATATGAATCATTGATATTATTTTCTCCCAAGTCTTGAAAGAATCGAGCAAGATGATTTTCGGTCTACCTTGAGTGAGATAGTTGGTCACACCATAGTTCCACTTGATACGCACGACATTTATGCCGAAGGAAATATGGTGAGTATTTCTCCTACCGTCCCGATCGATTTCTCTTGCACCCCTGGAAAGATTGAGAACGTAAATATAGGTGCAGATTGTTTGCCAGAAGAGATTCTGATCTACACCAACCTCTTCAAAGAATTTCGATATGTATTTTCTTGGTCATATGAAGATATGCCAGGGATCAATCCTCATATTTTCGAACATGAGATTATGACTTATCTAGATGCTAAACCTGCTCGACAATGTCTTAGAGCTCTTAATCCTAAGAAGGCCCCCACTATTAACGCAGAGGTGGAGAAGCTACTTAATGTTGGCTTCATCTACCCGGTTCCCTTAACCGAATGGGTATCCAAACCCATTCTTGTGAATGAAAATAAAGAAACCATCCATGTGTGTATAGACTTTCGCGACCTGAACAAGGCTTGTCCTAAAGATAAATTCACCACGCCATTCATTGATCATATTCTCGATGAATGTGCGGGAAGCAAACTATCTTCCTTTATGGACAGATTTTCAGGATATAACCAAATCCAGATCAAACCTGAGGACCAACACATTATGGAATTTATATGTCCTTGGGGTACTTTTTCATACTGGAAAATGCCTTTCGTCCTGAAAAATGTCGGAGAGTTCTTGTTGCTCACTCTCGCAAGATAGTCAATCATGTTACACACATTCAGCTAGTTTTTGAAAGATGTCGTTACTATAGAATCTGGTTAAACCATCACAAATGCATCTTTTGCATTAAGTCCAGTCATCTTTTAGGATTCTTAGTTTCCGAGACTAGGATCATGGTATATCCTCTTAAGGTTGAGGCAATACTTCAATTGCCTCCCCCACGCACAATTAGACTACTTCAATGTTTACAGGGAAAAGCTAACTTTCTGCGTCGGTTTATAGCGAATTATGCCAATATCACTAAGGGTTCCATGCGCCTATTAAAGAAAGACACTCCTTTTATCTAGGGTGAGTGAGCCCAGGAGTCTTTCGACACTTTAAAGAAATCCTTAGTATCAACCCCTCTGCTGAAATCTCTTGATTACAATCGAGTTTACTTGTTGTATATTATCATGTCTGAAGAAACGATTGGTATGGTTATAGTTCAAGAAGATGATGAACTCCATGAGCATGTAATCTACTATCTCAGTCAAAATTTAGTCGGTCCTAAGCTTAATTACTCTCATGTTGAAAAGATAGCTTTGGCTTCCATTCACGCAGTCCAACATTTACGACACTATATATTGCTTTGAAAGACTACTGTGGTTGTCGATATCAATCTATTTCAATACGTCCTCACTAGGCGTATCATAGGCAGGAAATATAATAAATGGATTGTCATCTTACAAGAATTTGATCTCAACTTTTCTTGGGGAAATATCTGATTTCCCATGATTAGATGAGGATGTTATCCATGTCGATTCATTTGTAGACAAATACATTTTCCTTGTCTCGTCATCTAACCCTTGGTATGGAGACATTGTTTTATATATTCAAACCTTGAATCTCGCTTAGCATCTCTCACGAGATGATTGACGACGTGTTAGATACCAAGACAAAAAGTATACCATCGTCGACGACACTTTATATTTTCGAGGAATAGATAGTATCTTACATCATTGCTTAACTCACGAAGAAGTTGAGTTGGTCCTAAATGATTGCCACAAAGGGGCTTGTGGTGGTCACTTATTCGGGCTTGCGATATCCCAAAAAATCCTACGAATCAGTTACTTTTGGCCCACCATCTTTAAAGATTGCATTGAAGAAGTTAAGAAGTGTCACCCCTACCAGGTGTTCACTCAGAAAATGTGCTCGCAACCATCCCCTCTTCAAGCAGTCATTACCGTCGGTCCCTTCACCAAGTGGGGGGTAGATTTTGTCAATTGCAACCCAACTTTGACTAGGGGGCATCAACACATTATCGTGGTTTTCGAATACTTTACCAAGTGGGTCGAAGCCATGCCTATTGTAAAATTTGATGGGAAGACTGCAGCCTTCTTCGTGTTCAACCAAATTATCTTCTGGTTCAGTATCCCGAGTGAGATTGTCACTAATCATGGCAGTCACCTTCAGAATGAAATGATGGTAGAACTAACATCCAAGCTGGGGTTTAGACATGGTCACTCATCTCCTTATTACCCTAAGGAAAATGGGCAAGTAGAGGCCATCAACAAGTCTCTCAAGACCATCTTGCAAAAAACTGACATCCGAAGTAATTATGATTGGTACATCATGCTATATCTCGCGTTTTGGGCATACCGAACCTCGGTCAAGACTGCCATCGGTTTTTCTCCTCTTCAGTTAGTACATAGTGTGGATTCGATACTTCCTGTTGAATGTGAAATACCTTATCTCAAGATGGCAGTCGAGCTCCTACCTGACACTTCAGATTTAGAGCTACGCCTTGTACACCTAGAGAGTCTTGATGAGCAGCATTGGGATGCCTTTACAGCTATCGAGGAAAACAAGAAACATGTCAAGGTTCAGTACAACAATTTTTTCTCTCCCCGGTTGTATGCCGAGGGTGACTTGGTCCTCTTGTATGACCAATACAAAGAACCGCTAGGGGCAGGCAAGTTTAAACCCATGTGGCACGGTCCTTATATTGTGTGATGTGTTCTAGAAAAAGGATCCTACGAGTTGGAAGATTATGAAGGGAATAAACTGGTCGAGCCCAGAAATGGGCTCTACTTGAAAAGGTATTATGCTTGAGCCCTAGGCTTGGGAGAAACCCTTTGTATACTAATGTAAATTTGGTGTATATACATCTTTTTCCCCTTTTCTTTTTGTCTTTGGCTTGCTTATCGAGTTTTCCCTTTTGGTTGGCAGACAGGGATGATTTTAAGGATGGAAATTTATTTTAAAATGTAGAGACCTTGGCGAATGTTACTAATCCTTCATATGCAAACTATAAATGTTTGGCGATATGTTTGTAAAAATATTCAAATTTCTAAGGATTTTATATAGTTTTTATAAAATTTTGGCAATTTTTAAGGTAAAATAATTTTATCCTATAGAATTTGGGCAAATCATTTTTAAAATAACGAATCTCGTTTTTGGAAAAACCATGGAAAATTAGCCCATGAACGAAATTGAGCCCCTAAAATAATCCATGTTGGCAGATGTCAATGGAGTCTTCGGTCTACCTAGGATTCGCATATGGAGCCATTCATCATACACAGAACTTCACTTCCACCGCTTGGGTGATTTACTCGCCCGAGGGTCTGCTGGTGTCTTCAGGTGGCGTATGCCTAGGGCCATCCATGAATAATGTGACCGAATATAGCGTCGTCATAGAAATTTTGCGCGATGCCATCTCACATGGTGTTCACTCTCTAGAGGTTCACCTGGATTCTCAGTAAGTAGTATGTCAGTTGAACGGTCATTACCGTGTGCATGATCCTACGTTACTCTGTTGATTGCTACAGGTATGTCTTTTAGAATGACAATTTGATTTTATTACATATTTTCACATCCCTAGAAGTTCTAATCATGTATCCAATGCCTATGCTAATTATGTTTTAGATTGGCATTTGTCACATTAATAAAGTAAATAAAACCATTAAATCAATGTACACATTGTAAGATATGAGTAAATCTTAACATCCCTCTTTATATATTTCAAAAAATATGGTGTTTATATTACAAAATTGGGGCTAAAACCCTCAAAATACATATACATCCGATATACATATCCCATGACATCTACGCCTATGACTCTGGATGTGTATCATGATAGCAAACCACATCATTTGCAAGACGTCGGAAGAGTCATATCCATGCTCTAGGTACACCAACAGCCTGTCGCTACATGGCTTCAGGTAGATCCTCTACCTGAACCATAGGAATCCTCTGTGTCAAACGAGACAGGTTTCCCTGCACATTCTGTAGGACTCTCTTTGCTTCTCCTCCCACTACCTGATCTCCCCGGTGCCTCAGTCTATGTCGTAGAAATCCCTCTAGCCATTGTGGACCCACATCTGCAATCACACAAGTATCTAGTTAATATTCAAACACCATCCAAAAATATTTTTGTTTCCTTAAATACAAAAATACAAAAAAATGAAATATGTAAAATTTTTTACCTATGGCGTCGTAGGCGGCTCCTGGTGGAAGTATCATATTTGGGTCCCCTCTAAAATTGATCCCCGCACAGGGATAGTCATCCAGAGAAATGATTTGTCTCCACCACCACAAGAAAAAATCATCATTGTAGGTTGTCACCACCCTACCTCCCCCCTGTCGTCTCATGAACTTGATCCACCGCGCCATGGCTGAATCACGTGGTCCTCTAGGAAGGATCTCCACTCTGGGTCCCAGACCTAGAAGTTGCTCGAAAAAGAAGCTGCAAAGGATAGAGGCAAACCCAAAGTTTCACTTACCCCCCTTCTCTCACTCTGTCAACTGACCTTTCATATTGTTCAGCAGTGAGGTACACCAATCGTAGATTGTGGGTCTCGCACACTCCAATGCATAAAACATAAGTGACCTCGATGCTTGATGCAATGAGGTCAAACCTATAATCCTCGTAAGCACGAGCAAAATGATCTTCAGGCTGAGGTTACTTATAGCTTGGATGGGGAATTGACTTCCCACCATGGGAGTCCCTACAACAAAGTGGGCTTCGATATACTCCTCAATCTTCATCCCACTCCCCGGTCCACGTGAATTTAGGTTCACAACCTCTCCTCAGCGTGAAAGACCAGTTAAGAAGTAGATGTCCTCTAATTCAATCCTTAATGGTTGCCCATCAAGGATAAAGCTCTCGCTATCAGGATCCCAATAGCCCACCAACATCTCCAACAACCTCACTTGGGCCCTCATTCCCTTGAGAGCCCAAAACTTGTATAAACCACATCTTTTTAGAGTCGCTTGAGCCAGAAGATCCCAATCCATTGCTACATCCACCTCCTCATGCTCACACTCTCTCCATTCCAACACCGTCCTGCAAAAAACAAATCATTTTTTAGTTAGAAACCCCTCTTTTTTTCCTTTTTCATACATATACACAACTTTACTTGCTCTTAGTCGTGGGTAGGGCTTGATATACGCCCCCTTGTGGTTCACACAGGGGCGTATATCTAGTCATATACGTGACCTATTCAAAGAAACCCACGTATACAGAAAACGCCAAGTTGTGCCCTTAAAAACTAACAAAATAGAACCTAATTCAAAAATGTAAACCATTGAATTTGAAGAAGATGGGATGAAGAGTTACCTGATCCAAACCGTTCGTGATTCCATTGCCTATCACTCCTGCAATCGTTGTTTGAATCTTGGAGGTATTTTAGTCCAAATTGTACTGTTTGGGTAAAAATCAAAATGATACAGTAATTTGTGATTTTATTACTATTTATAAGCAATTTTTACCCACTTGATATAATTTCATGCTATTTTTTCACCTAACGGACTAATTCAAGAATGGTTCTAAGTTGGTTTTGCAGTTTTGACTCAGTTTTCTTGCGGATTTCAACGTCATAGTTGAGTGTTCGTCTCCTCGGGCAGGTATATTCATAGCCTAACATATAGGATAGGTATCTACTCCATCATTCATTTTGCATTATCCTTTGAATACCTCTTTTTATGCCTCAAGGATGAACCCATTTATTGTGATGCATAACCCCCCATCTGCTAGTAATAGCGTTGTTAATAAATGGTAGAGACTTACCAAACATGGGTACCCTAGTTAGAACCTCTTTGTCATTTGGTGCCCATGTTGAGTTTTTCCTTAGGATCGGGAGTCCATTATAATTCAATACACAACTATATGATGAGCCTCATTTCTCATTCATGCACATGCGGCCTTATTAACCACAGACTCCCAAAAACGAGTCTCAGTTAAGCTCTTTTCCGACTCATCTAAAAACTAAAAAGATCGTCGAGTGATTTGTCCCTTTTATGCTCGTTAAAGTTGGATTTGAAAGGTCATGAGTCTTAGTTAAGATATTTTCCGACTCGCTACGAAAAATTGAAAAGATTTCCGAGTGAACTTGTCTTTTTCACACTCGTAAATTGGATTTGAAAAGACGTCTATTTGGCACAAGTTTACCACTTTTTCACACCAAGTAGACTAAAAGATATAAAAAAGGACATTTTTGGCATTAAGTTGTGATTGCATCTCATGCCCTCACTTGTAGTATTAAGCCTTTAGTCGATTCTCGCTTTGCGTTATAAACCGTTGCCTAAGCAGTTTGCATCCTCAACCAAGTAGAGCCTTGTTTATATCCTTCACAATTTGACACCCTATACCCTGGAGAGAACATGACCCAAAGTGTCCATCTCCTGCATGCATTCCCTTGCATTAAGCATAGGTACATTCCACTGCTGGAACTAGTTTTTCTTATTTGCGACACTTGTTCCCTCCTTTGTATCATAACATTCATTTGTTATGAAAAAAAAAAAAAGATGGGCGGGAAGCGAGTACTATATTGTAATTGGTTGCAGTTGTGTCACCTTTGAAAAAATCACAAAGTTATTGATTCCTTGTTTCATTATAATTTTGGGTTTAGCATGGCCTTAGGAAGCTGATCTCGCTACAAATTTTTCTCTACCAACCGCTTACTCTTCCAGTCCCTATAGAGAACATTATGGATGCATCCTGCATCTAATTGTCAAATCATTGAGTCCATGTTGTCGTAGTCCACCATGTGTCTCATTCTCTTGTTCAAATGAATTCTATCAACCTATGTTGGCCACTCCTCATAAATATTGACTTTTCATGTTGGTAATACCCTCAGTTTTGTCTCAGAATCACATGATACTTTGGTCTTATCACACACCCTTGCCCTACTTTCATCATTGGTAAGTCACCTTGAACCCAAAAATCGACACTTCATCATTGGTCGTTCACTGGGTAGTTTCCCTTGCGTTCGACGGAAAGACATCTATTCACACTTTGGGATTCGTGTAGTGTCTTGGATGCCATTATCCTTATTGGTGGTTTCCTCACCTTTATCAACAACTTTTCATCATTGGTTGCTATTCAGAGGATCTTTTTTGTGTACCGCTTGCATTTGGCACATGCGGAAGACGCACAGGGTCATTGGTTCATGAACATGTTCTTTTTCCAATCTCCACCAAATCATGAAGCTCCTTTTTTGTTCCTCGTGTTGACTAATGAGAGATGCCTCAATGCTCTCCTTTCAACGAGTCTCTTTTCATCAACTTCAACTCATTTATTCTGGATATGGGACCTAGAGTTTTATGAGTACCTTGAGGCTTGCAGTCATTAGTGGCAAACTCTCTCACCATTGACAGATGAGAATACATCAATGTCTCTTGATCAATGGATTTCTCAAGAATTCGACACCAAATCCTTTATTCACACTTGTAGAAATGTACTCAGTTGCTTGATACCTACTTTCATTATGGGTAGGTTGTCTCGCGTTTGTTAATGGTATACCTCAATGACCGGTAATCAAACGATGTCTCATTGTGTTCAAGATCAAATCATTTATTCACATGATGTAGACTTGCACCCTTGGTGGATAGTGTAGAATACTTGAAGACATCACCATGTGGCCACAGCTTTCCTGAGCTATTGCTTCCCCTTCATTGGACTAGTACCTATTTGACTTCATTGATCATGGGAGATCAGATTGTACTCCATGGTATACAGATATCTTCAAATTGATTTTGAGACTGGTTTCACTGGGCCTTGTTCATGACTATGACAACTTTTGGCATGTAACCGCATTTATATTTTCCTATTCATGGCCATGAACACTTGTTTGGTATATTTTCCACATGGATATGCATTGTATTCTTGGTAGCCATGTATGCAAAGTCAGTACATAATGTAATGAGTAATTGAGTTCGTCCAGCTGGTTCTCTACCACTCCACTTCTGTGTTATTTATAATGTATTTCATCCATCGCAGATACTCCTTGACCTCACACATTAGGGGGCATCTATTATTGCAAGTTTTGCCTCACCATTTCTATCTTGCACAGAGGGCCTTTTTCCATTTCCCTTTGCAGACTTATCATCCCCTTTTGATGAATCCAGAGCTAAAAATATACATTTTCCCACATATACGCTCCCTATTTGCTATGCAATATGTGTATACGCTTGTTGATCCACTATAGCCCATGTACATAGGGATTTGTGCTAGAAAATACAAAACGAGGTCAAGTTTCCATGTCACAATAGGATATCTCTGATCCTTGGCCTTCCATATACTGGAAACATCCTGAATCGACCCTTCAGTTGCATCCTAAAGGCTATAAGAGAACAATTTCGACCTATGGAAAAGAAGGAGAAAGCATTCAACTTTGAGAGCAAAGTTACTCTGGAGAAATTACTTCATATTGAGTCTGCATCCCTCTATCCCTCAATTTTGAACATAGTGTTCAACCCCCAAGTTCTTTCTCTATTGTTGAGAGGACCTCATTGCCTCTTTCCAATGAGCTTACCTTTGGTGGAGGATTGAAGTGGTGGAGACCCAATTGGAAGGAACTTGGTTTCTTGGTTTTGAACCGTGCCGACATGGAAGTCTGTATCGTTGTCATTTTCGATGATTAATTATTAATAGAAATACTCCTTTCCTGTCCTATTGATATCTTGCAAATATATGATTATTATCCATGGGCATGTTTGTAATGTTTATTAATGGATTATGCTATTTGATGTGCTAACCCCCTTTATATTATCACTGTATACTTTCTCTGCTTGTTTGTTGAGAACTTCTTGTAGGTATAAATCTTTGGGTCAAAGTGCTCAATGGTGGAACATCATCAAACGTTGGATCGAGGTAGGCCTCTTTCTTATATTGCACATTAGTTTATATAGCATATGTTGGAATTGAGTTGATTTCTGCAGTCATACCTGTCTATTGTGGTTTACGCTTGGCCATAAAGAGTTTTTCCCTTGTAACACAGACACACAGTGACTGCTATCATTCACCTGGTGACTCCATGGTTAAAGAATCTAGTGGCGACTCCATAGTTTCAAGAATTAAGATATTCATATGGAAGCAATAATATCCCAAAGGTATGGATTTTGTGACTTCTCTAATATACGTGGATTTCCAAATTTTGTAGATGATAGAGAAGTATGGAAACATTTCCTTCTAAGGTTTAGGGGAAACAAGTATCATCATTCTGTTGATCATCTTTTGGATTTTTACAAGTGCATGCATAGGATTGGTATTTTTCCCGAAGATGTTTTTATCAATATGTTCAAGTACTCCTTGGAAGGGAAATCCCATGAGTGGTGTAATTCCCTCCCTATTACTAGTATTGCTTCATTACGTGATTTTCAGGATGCATTCAATTGTTATTGCAAAGGGATGTATTCAATTGATTTTCTTTATGGTGAATGCTATGAGGAATTTGAAAAAATGTATTCTTATCATAGCAATAAAGATAAGGATGTTATAAGTGAAGAGATAGTTAAGCAAAATGAAGATTTTCTTGAGCATGTTGATTCTTCTTTTGAAGATATAGAAAGAAATTTACAGCCATCTTAACTCTATGATCATCTCGTTGTTTTCAATTATGTCAAAGAGTTTTTTGTCCAAGAAAATGATCAGTCGTTTCAAGGGGATTTACTTGCTCCTGCTTATTATGAAACATATGATCTTAATGAGTTGTTTCAAGGAGAACATGAGGAGTATAATATTATCAATAATTTAGATCATACAACAATAGCTTTGTCTCCTCAACCAGTTGGAGGCTTTTCATGAGTTTCAAGATCCAATAGCAAGTTGTATGGATTCTTATTTTTCCAAGATCCCAAATGTTGCAAGTCTTAGCATGAACATCATTTGCAGCCATAAGCATAGTCTTCTTGCTAACTTTTTGTCTCATATGTTATATCCTTTTTGGATTATTTTAAACAATGACATGCATGTAGTTATTGTTTGCAGTCAAATGGTTTTTTGGTTTCATTGGAAATTGAATTACACATGATCGAGTTGGTTTTCAACTGAATAGAGTAGGTGGAGTGTTGAATGATCTCGTCATCTGAGCATTTCATTTTTAGTTTTTTTATACATTAGATCAACAATAAGACTCCATAGCCAAATGGATGCAAAGAAACTACTATGATCTGGTTTCAAATGAGCATGTTGAGAAGTTGCAACATAGACAAAAGAAATGCACAATGTCTGCAAGTTCTTGATGCCTCACAGGGAGAGAATCATCCCCATAAGGAGCCGATGTTAAATCCTAGGCCTGCACCTCTTCCTTCTACTCATCAAACTAGCATGTTCTTCTATCAACCTAGCCATTAGTTAGTTTTTCTTCTTCATTGTGTGTTAAGTCAATTTGTTTTCTACCTCTCCCTTGTTTTCTTATGATTAGTTGTTTTTCTTCTCATGAGATTAAGTCAAGTCTTGATTTGAGTTTGGATAATTTCTACACCATGGTTTATGTCACGGATGAATCACAAGAGAATTATCCTAAGCCTACAAGTGTAAAAATGTTTATTGCAATAATTCCAACATTCTTGTAATCAACAAACAAACTCTGTTTTATGAGTTTGTATGGTTTAAAAAAGATTTCAAATTTAAATAAAAGTGCATTGGCACCCAAATCACACTCACATGTTCCTATTACCATATAAATTGTTCCCATCGTTCCTTGTACAGTTTTGATTGTAGATCATAGTTTTTTTCCACCAAGAAGAGATCAAAGCAGATTCATTAAAGGGATTTATGACTAGGCAGAAACACAACAATTCTGAGCAGTGCGTTTCAGGATTAAGTTTTGAGCATATGGTAATGAAATTGAAGAATCTGTTAAAAACCCACTTCATGAATAGAGCAATTTATCCTAATTGTGAACATTTTTCAAAATTTCGTAGTGGTTCAAGAAAAAAATTGGTCTAATCAAAATGAAATTTTCTAGAAATGCATCAATTAGGAGCAATCGATTTATGGATTAATTTTGTAGCTGATAGTAAGGAACTTGAAGAAACTATTAAAAAAACACTTCAGGAATGTGGTGATTGTTAAGCCCTAATATTGGCTCATTACCCCTTAATTGGGGCATATTATATTAGTAATGTTATTTTATTTATGTCGGCTTTAGGCCATTAGTTGTAATTATACCTCCTAG
>JZKD02S0159239.1:172080-190126 GCA_000966675.3 Picea glauca
CATCTTGTACTTGAACATTTAAGTGGGGTAAAAGGAGGTTGCCCCCTCGAAGAGGCTTATTATCTGAAATTATCTCTTTTTCAAGGCGTTGAGTAGTTTTTCTGAGGTTTTTCTACGCTATATTGATATTTCGTTCTTAACAATGATTTAGCCTAATTCAGGACGGTTTTCAAAATTTTGCAGTGGTTTAGTAAAAAACGTGGCCTGATCATAATTTTTTTTTCCAGAAACGCAACAATTCTGAGAAATGGATTTCGGGCTTAAGTTGTGAGTAGATGGTAAGTAATCTGAAGAAACTGTTAAAAATCCACTTCAGGAATAAGACCATTTAGCATAATTTTGAATGGTTTTCAAAAGTGTTCAACGGTTCAGGAGAAAACTTGGTGTGATCAGAACATAATTTTCCATAAATGCAACAATTCTGAGAAGCGGATTTTGGGCTTAAGTTGTGAGCATATGGTAAGGAATGTGAAGAAACTGTGAAAAGGCCACTTCATGAATAGGGAAATTTAGTATAGTCAAGGACTGATTTCAAAATTTGGCAGTGGTTTAGGATAAAACTTGGTCTAATCATAATGGAATTGTTCAAATATTAATTATTTCCAGATTAATGGACAAGTGGCAGAGTATTCCGCAGCTTTGGTCAATTTCCAAATTTCGAGGGCATCAATGCAAAGAGAACAATAAGTTACAACCTACGACGACTCTTATTATGTGTTTAAATATTGTAACTTCTAAGAATATTCTAATTATAATTGAGTTATTATCTTATAGATCAAATCCCCTTTTGTGGATTGATCATATCGAGACTTATGTATGACCAAATCCCCTTTTGTGGATTGGTCAAACCATAGTTATATGGTGGTATTTGAGAAGTCATCCCCTAGGGTTTAATAAAGTGGTTTGAACCACTATTGGGAGAAATCGGCCCTACCTGATGAAGATATATAACCCTAACGCCTCCTTAACTAGTATTTATAAGTGAGGAGGGTGTCTCATTTGTTCACTCACTCACACTCACTTCTAGTGCACATATTTTGAAGGTAGCTGCAGTTTCAAGAATAAGGAGAGAGATGCACATGCTCAGTCCTAGGTTATTCTTGGTGGCTTGGTCTTTAGTCTTGGCATTGTATTGGAAATCTAGTATTGAGGAATCTTTTGCTGGGTTTTCTCCCCCATGAGGGTTTCCTAAGATAAAATGATGTGTACCTTGTGATTGTGTTTCTTTTAGTGATCCTACTTATGTTTTTATTCTCTAGAAAACTAAAAAGAACTTGATAACAACTCTAAATTTAACATGGTTTCAGAGCTTGATTGAATAAAGCACCTTTCACTAGGTAACCAAAAACGTCATTATTGTCGTACAAGAAAATTAGGGATTTTTATTAGAAATGAATTTATGCCTAAAAAACATCTAGAAAAGTGCACCCTACCCTAGCACATCATTTAACATATTTAGCACACCTTTTCAGTGTCCAGAGCCTCCAAAACATCAAACCCTAGTTTTGACGGGTACCAGAAAACCAGGAAACAAGAACCAGTACTAGAAGTATGAGTCCAAATTTGTGCAGGTCAAGTTTCAAGGGGTAAAACTTGAAATTTTTAAAAACAGACAGCTCCATCCTACTCGCCTCATCCAAGTGCATCTAGTCCCTCAATCAAAATTCCAAAATTTCAAGTTTGAAAAAATAGGGTTTCCTCATGAAAACCTAAGTTGCAGTTGCAGTTGCGATTGTAGTATCAATATCAGTTGCAGTATCAATATTAGTTGCAACACCTTTGAAGTTTTAAAGTTTTGTTATTTATTGCCACTGATGCTGGATGGTGCCACTACCTGTCAATACTATCAGAGGTATGTACTTACATATGGATAAATTGTTAGTTTTAAAAGCGTATTTATAGGAGAAGGGATCTTTTATCATAGATCTAGAAGGATCTTAGATCCAACACATTTAGATGAATAATGCACCCCGGGTTTGATTATTTTGATATGCATCTATTTGTTATGACATTATGAACATCTAGGTTGTACGTTGAAGTTATGACCATCATACTAACCATTGGTCAAAATTAATGTCAAGGTACTAGATTGATTAAAGATGAGATTATAGAGTCTATTATCTAACTTATATTTCTATCAAGAAAGCATATTATCTTAGAAAAGAGGACATGTTGAGGAGAATACTTGTCATCTTAGGTGAAGGAGACTAGGAAGAAAAGAAAGAACACTCATTCTTGATGACAAGACTCCAAGTTCCAGGTTTGATTGACTAAGTTGATAAGATTCAAAATTGCACATCTCAATTATGATAACTACCTCATTACAAGTAAACATTATAGTTGAGATAAGGAATCTTTAAAAGGTTTTATACTTGGTAGCACGTGAGCATTATTAAAATGAATTGTTATTGTAATCACTTACCAGATACAACTAACATATCCTCTAGGAGAAACTTCTTATCTTGGTTCCATATTACCATGGAGTAATGATTGATCACAACACTAGAAGAGTGTTTCTCTCATTTCATATTTTATTTCTTACTTTTGACCCTTGTTTCAGGCAGGTCACAAGTAATATCTCTAAAGGAGCTACTCTGACGATTTTTCTTGCTATTGTTTTATCATTATTATAAATAGTATTATTCTTGTTTTTTGTTTTTTCCTTGTTGATCTTGTTCCAGGAAGGTCACATGTGATAACCCAGAGGAAGCTATAGTGATGATTGCAAGAGGAAACATACTATATGAGACATGGAGTAGAATATCCAAGTTGTATACGTGATCATTCATGTGCCAAAGAAGATGAAGATGAAACTACTTTTGAGATACAAAGTATCTCATATGGAGATTGATTGTAAGGAGCATAAGGCTCCAAAGATGACTGAACATTAGAAAAAGAACTCACAGTAGACTTCGTCAAAGAATAATGAAGCCACCTTGACAGGAAGAAGAATTCATTTGATTTCTGACTCGGTTTTTTATATTAAAACTTGGTATTCAACACCAAGTATATCTTGTAGAGACTATGAAATATTTGTTGACTTAGAAGAAATCAAGAATAGAGTGAGCTTGATCTCAGAGAGGATCAGATGGGAAAAGGAGACATCTTTCAGAACTTGCAGACAGATGCCAAGAGTTGAGAAGACTAGATCGTAGCTTCATAGACCTCTAGGAGACATGAAATATCCTGGGAAGATTCCCTTGTTTCAGTGGCAGAGAAGAAATCCAATTAGGAGGACTGGGATATGTATTTTTCTGAGACTAGAAGGGAAGTCAATGTTGAATTCTAAGATTGATCTAAGAGATCAAGCATGTTGCAGATAATAGTCAAAACACGTACAAATACTGAATTGTGTCCAGAGGATTCTCCCAGCAAGAGGGAGAAGACTATGACAAGACACTTACTCTAGTAATTGAAGAAATAGTTCCAATATTCATGAAGACAACCAGAACAACCATGATTCCGATATAGTATGAGATTCAGGGGGAGAATTCCCTATATTTGAGATTGAGTTACCTCCATGAAAGAGGAAAATCTATTTTCAATATCAGTTATTGATCCCCTCTTAGATGAATTTTTTTTCATGAAATAATAGAGGAGCTACTCTCAGAGTTAAACAACTATAGTGAGAATAGAGAAATTCATTCTCATCTTCAGAAATAGAATTTCCATGTGCAGAGTCTCGGTTCTAGCAGGAAAAATTATAGAGAGAGTAGAGGACATACTCTCAGACAGTGAGAAAGATAGTTCTTTGTAAAGCTAGCACATGATTGTGAAGATTAAGTTGCAGTTGAGAAAGTGTACCAGGTTGGCACAATGTGATGTGAAAAATTGGTTTGAAGTTGAAGATATAAAGACTCATGTCTGCAGGTTAAAGAAGGCTATGTACGGGTTGAAGCAGGATCCTAGAGCTTGGTATGGAAGAATTGAAATTTTCCCAACGAGCTTTGGATTTACCAAGAGAAAATTTGATTCTAACCTTTACTTCAAGGTTATGAATGATGAGACATTTATATTTTTGTTGTATGTGGATGATTTATTCTTAACAGGAGAAGAAAATATCATCACAGATTGTAAGAAGAATCTCACAAGAGAATTTGAGATGAAAGACCTAGGCTTGATGCATTATTTCTTAAGTATTGAAGTTTGGCAGAGCTCGGAGAAGATCTTCCTTAACCAAGGGAAGTATGCAGTTGAAATACTGAAGAGGTTTGATATGTTGGAATGCAAATCCACAAACACACCCATGGAAACAAAGTCAAAGCTCCTGGTTGATACTTCATCATAATTGGTTGATGCTACTCTATACAGACAGATTATTGGTTCGTTGATGTATCTAACAAATACCAGGCCATATGTATTCTTTGTTTTGAACACATTGAGTCAATATCTAGTAAATACTAGACATGTTCACCTTGTAGTTTCAAAGCATGTGATGAGATACCTTAAGGGTACGTTGGATTATCGTCTATGTTACACTGGAGATCATTACTTCATATTATATGGTTATATTGATTTAGATTGGGTTGGAATTGTTTCTGATATAAAGAGCACTTCAGGATGTTGTTTCAGTCTGGGGTCAGCCATGAATTCATGGTAGAGCATGAAGCAATCCAATATTTCTCTCAGTACGATAGAAGCAAAATACATTGCAGCATGTTCTGCCAGTTGTGAAGCCATCTGGATTTGGAAGCTATTGACAGGTCTATTCGATCTAGAGATGGAATCCACCATAATCCTATGTGATAACTATAGTTGCATAAAGATTACGGAGAACCCAATGTTCCATGACAAGTCGAAGCACATAGAGATTTGGTATCACTACATTTGTGATATGGTACAGATGGGAGTTGTACAACTCCAATATGTTGGCACAAATGAGCAGGTTGCATATGTGTTGACCAATCCTCTGTCTCGTGTAAAGTTTGAATAATTTTGCGAAAATATTGGTATAGTCCAAAAGGACATTCCTCGAAAGGGGAAGTGATGTTGATGATATTATTGTATCCTGACCAACAACATGCATCTTCGTTAGGATTTTATATCCTAGGGGATTGATCATCCCTATGAAAATCTAGAAGGTTCGGTAAGGACGGTCTATCAGAGTACCTATGCATGTATATGCCAGTTGTGGTCAATAGTGGTAGCTCCGTTAGGATTTTATATCCTAGGGAATCTTATGATTCTTGGGTAGATCCCAAAGGTCTTGTAAGGATGGTCTGTCAGAGTACCACGTGATAGCTCCGTTAGGATTTTATATCCTAGGGAATCTTATGATTCCCGAGAAAATACTGGAGGTTCGGTAAGGATGGTCTATCAGAGTACCACAAAATGTTGTTTCTAGCACTTAAAGTCTACTACACTAAGTTTAAAGAAGTGTTCACAAATTGTAATTAGAACTGAATGGTGAAGTTGATATCTACAGGTATGAATGTAATGGAGATTTTAACTCTATAACTTAGATCTAAGATAGGTATTCAAATCATCTTGATGGATAAATAAATGAATATGTGAATGTAAAAGAGAGGGTTCAGTTTTTGGGGGTATCAAGCATCATGATTTGGTTGTGCTTTGAAGTATCACACTGTTAAGTTTTCCACCCAGTGAATATAATTTCTGGTGACAAATTGTTTTCTTTTTCAAATATTATTTGTCTTATTATCTTATCTGAATGAAAATTGAAATGTATGCAAATTATTGTTTCTTTTCTTTTCATCTATTGTCTCAATGAACTATTTATTGTCATAGAACCTGATTTCAACAATTGTTTCAGTAAATAGTTTATTGTCATACAACTTGTTTGGAGGATTTGTGTCTAGGTACATCTTTTGGATCTGAAATAGCATTTTAAGTATGAAGTGGTTTCTGCAGTCCACTGAAGCGTGAGGTGTAGAAACTTTTTTTTATTGCGCAGGCTGGGTAAGAAGTGGTTGCATGAAGTTTATATGCATGAAGTTTTATTTTTTTGCATGCATGCGTGAGGACGGGTGGAGTTTGCCAGCCCCGTTTAGTTGAGGTTTAGTTTGTAAAGCGTGAGTTTAGTTGAGGTGTTAAGGATTGCATGAGATTTTTTTTATTGGAGCACTGAATAAAGAATCCACGATTTGCATGCCACTATTTGAGGGAGTTTAAATCGTAATTTTGAGTGAGTGTTTGGATATGAGACATGTGTTTTTTGTTTTTTTTGAGTGTTTTATTAAAAAAAAGTGGATACTTTTTATTAAGTGAAGTGTAAGTGTGAGGTGAAAAGTTTCTTTTTTCAAGAAATTTATATTATTCTTTAATATATAAAGTGGTGTTAAGTATTTTTTCTTAAAAGTGGATATTTTGGATATTAAGGTGTATGCATGATTTAAAGGTTAATATATGCATGTGAGGTGATGTTATGATTTAAAGGTGGATGCATGCATGATTTAAGCTGAGTACATAGATAGAGTTGGATCAGTGGATCCGAAGGCAGAGTGACGGACTTCTCAACACAGGAGAAAACTCAACAAAAAGTTGCATATCCTTGGTGATTCACTTGCAGAGACTAAATTGCAGCGATGGCGAATCTGTTGGAAAAGACCTACCTCAATGAAGCCAATAAGTTAGATGGATCAAACTTCATTAACTATAAATTCAATATGCAGACACTGATGGAGGGCTATGGTGTCTGGAACATTACGAAGGGAATTGAACTGAAACCTGATGCGGCTGCAGGTGTGACAGAAGCACAGATCCAAGATTGGGAGAAGCACAAAAACAAGGCAAAGGTATTGTTGCACATGTTATTTAAAGATAACATAATTCCACATATTAGAGAATCTACAACTTCTGATGCAACATTGACATTGCTTAAATCATTGTATAAAACTAGCAACACAAATCGCATTTTGTTTTTGAAAACTAAATTGCTAGGCATTAAAATGGATGGAAATGAATCTGTTAGTTCATTTTTGGGTCCTATTAAAGAGGTGAAAGGCAATCTAGTAAATATAGGGGAAACTGTTTCCAACACTGACTTGATCACTATTACCTTAAATGGTATGCTACAAGATTATCATATGTTCATAATAGGTCTCACAGCAAGGGAGAAACCTCCTACATTTGAAGAACTAACAGGCATTTTGTTGTAAGAGGAAGAGAGGCACGGTCATATGAAGCCTCAGAATAAAGATTTGGCACTGTGGTAAAATAAGAGGTCTGTGAGAGGGAGATCATGAGAAAGAGGCAGAGAAGGAAGTTCATGGTAGAGAGGCGGTTCATGGCAGAGAGGCAGTTCATCGCAGAGAAGACAGTCTCCAAATCAAGGTATGCAATTTGACAGGAATGAGTCAAAGAGTTGTTTTTATTGTGGTCGATCTGGACATAGTGTTAAAGACTGTCATAAGAAGAAGAGAGATGAGGCTAGGAATAAACCTAGAACACATTCAGGTCATTATGCAGAAAAATCGTCAAAACATGATCTCAGATTATTTATTTCTAGTGATGATATTGATGAACCCCCATATTTTGAATCACGGGATCTTAGGATGTTTGTGTCTAACGTTGCTTTATCTACTGAAGTGGATGATTCTAATGCTTGATTTGTGGATTATGGAGCATCAGTACATATGACTTGCAATAAAAATTGGTATGCTAATTTTAAAGAAACATAGAATGGTGCCAACATATATCTTGGAGATGCTCGTGCTCATCAGATCAAGGGATATGGATACATTCCTTTCACATTTCCAAATGATAGAGTTTGTCACATTCGCAATGTTGTTTATGTTGTAGGAATGAAGAAAAATTTGATCGCTGTGTCCACCATTACAGATCAGGACTTGAATGTTGAGTTCTTCAAGAATCATTGCATAGTGAAGGATCTGCTGGACCATTTCAAAACTGTTGCAACAGGAGTCAGAGAAGGAGGCCTATACAAAATTGATGTTACCAGCAAAGTACATCACGCACTGACTTCTGCAACTATGCCAACAGATATTCTTTGGCATCAAAGATATGGACACATCAATCATCCAGATTTATTTTTATTACAGAAGAATAATATGGTTGAAGGAATTCCCATGTTAAAGAATGAAAAGGTTGTGTGTGATGTATGTGCATTAGGAAAGATGCACAGAGATGAATTCCCTTCTAATCCTGATAGGAAAAAGAGAGATGTGTTAGATCTTGTGCATAATGATGTTTGTAGGCCTATGCAGACTGGGTCTTTAGGAGGAGCATTTTACTTTTTGTTAGTTATTGATGATTGCACGAGATACACATGGGTTTACTTCCTTAGACTAAAAAGTGATGTTTTCGAGTACTTTAAGGAATTCATAACCATGGTGGAAAAACAAACAGGAAAATACATCAAAATCCTTCGTTCAGATCAAGGGGGAGAGTATAAATCAAGGGACTTCAACAAATATTGCAAAGATCATGGAATAGTACAACAGTTTACAGTACCTCACACTCCACAGCAGAACGGAGTTGCTGAAAGGAAAAACAAAACTCTGGTAGAGTGTGCACGTAGTATGATGAAAGGTAAGAATCTCTCAAAAGCATTTTGGGATGAAGCCATAAATACTACATTTTATTTAAAGAATAGAAGTGCAACAAGGTGTCTTGATAATGTTACTCCTTTTGAGGCCTTCTATGGGTCCAAACCCACAGTTCATAATTTGAAATTATTTGGGTGTAAGGATTTTTCTCATATTCCAAAGGAGAATAGAAGGAAACTGGATGCTAAATCCATTAAATGTATTTTCATTGGGTATTGTTCTAAATTTAAAGCAAACAAACGGTTTGATCCTGCTACTCTCAAAGTGTTTGCAAGTAGAGATGTACTTTTCCACGAGCAGGAAGCAGGAAATCATGACAACAAAAGTCATGAGGAATGGCAGAGACTTCTTGATGAAAGAGTTAAAGAAGAGCAGCAACGTCAACCACCATAGTAGCAACCATAACTGCAGTGATAGCAGCAACAACAACAACAAAAAGGACTCAGTGATATGGACAATTCAAGAAGTCACAGTTCACCTAGAGGTGAAGACAGATCTTCACAAAGTGGGGAGGAAGATAATCAGTTGAGAAGATATTCACGACAGGTTCAACTCCCTGAGAGGTATAAAGACTATGCCCTAATGAGTAGCATTTCAAATGTCATAGAACCCATGAGTTTTGATGAAGAAAATGAACATGATGAATGGAGAAAGAATATGAATCTATAATGAAAAACAATACTTGGGAATTGACTGAATTGCCTAAACATAAGAAGCCCATTGGATGCAAATGGATATTCAAACCCAAGTTTGAATTAGATGGTAGTATAGATAATTATAAGGCTAGAGTGGTTGCAAAGGGGTATTCACAAACATAAGGTATTGATTATGCTAAAACATTTGCACCAGTAACTAAATGGAATATTATCAAAATGTTAATTGCTTTAGCTACAAAGTACCATTGGAAGATACACCAGTTAGATGTTAAATCTACATTTTTGAATGGTGAGTTAAAGGAAGAGGTTTACCTTACTCAACCTGAAGGTTTTTTGGAAAAGGGGCAAGAACACTTAGTCTGTAAGTTAAAGAAAGCATTGTATGGACTAAAACAGGCACCTAGGTCATGGTATGAGAAGATATACTCTTTGTTTCTTCAATAGGGTTTTATGAGGAGCAAAAGTGATCTAAATCTGTATACCAAATTTGATGAGCAGGGGTATATAGTATTGATTTCATTATATTTTGATTATTTGATAATTACAGGGAATGGAGAGAAATTAATTGATGAAATCAAGGAGCAGTTGTCACAGGTATTTGAAATGAAAGATCTTGGTGAGTTACATTACTGCCTAGGTCTTGAAGTTTGGAGAAATGCAGGCCAAACTTTGTTTGTTAGAGTAATTATATCAGAGAAATACTTAAGAGATTTAAAATGGATTAGTGTAAGTCTTCTACTGTTCCCATGTAGTAGAATGTGAAACTTTCTTGTGATGATGGTTCGAAGGAGATGAATGGCACTGTGTATGGACAGATGGTGGGTAGTTTGAACTATCTCACGACAACCAGACCTGATATTTCATATTATGTGAGTGTGTTAAGTCAGTTTATGGCGAAACCTCATGAAAGCCATTGGAATGCAGCAAAGGCAGTACTCAGGTATCTAAAAGGAACACTTGATTATGGTATTAAATATACTGATGCATCTGATGTTGAGCTGATAGGTTACTCAAATTCTGATTGGGCTAGCAATTTGGATGATCAAAGATCAACCATTGGATATGTGTTTGGCATTGGATCTAGGGTTGTTTCATGGAATAGTAAAAATCAACCTACTGTATATTTGTCTTCTACTGAAGCAGAATATAAATCCTTGTGTGAACAAACTTGTGAAGTTGTTTGGTTAAGAAGACTTCTTCAAGATGTTGGAGAAGAACGAAAGGAAGCTACGATGATCAAATGTGATAATCAAAGTTCAATCAATATTGTGAAGAATCCGATTTTCCATGCAAGGACAAAGCATGTTGAAGCTCAGTTTCATTTTGTTAGAGAAAAGTTGCAGTCAAATGAAATATCTCTTATGTATTGTAATACTAGTGAAAGTGTTGTTGATTTTCACTAAGCCTCTTGGAAAGATCAAGTTTGAACTATTTAGGGATATGTTATGTGTAGAAGTCAATCCATTCTCCATTAAGGGGGAGACTTGGAAATAATGGGGTAAGCGCCAGTTGTAAGCGCCAGTTCTAAGAGTCAGTTCATAGTTCACTATCTGTAGAGTCTAGTTGTTTGCAATTTCCATGTAACCGACTTAGCAGAGTCTTTTCCTATTTAAAAATGTAATCAGTCTTCATTGAATAATAGAGAAGTGAGCGTAGTCTCACCATGTGTTTTTTTCTCATATTTTATCTAATTCTTCAAGTCCAAACGAGACTTTGGTATACCTAAGACAAATCTTCACTTTTTGAGATAAAGTCTTCAACTGCAAACAATACTTTGGTATAACTAAGACTAAGGAAACCATTAATGAATATAGACTCCAATGGTTATGAAAATTGTACCTATAAAAAATGATTACAAATGCATACAACCTAATACAGTGAAGCATGCATCAATATAGAACATCTCAATGATAAATACAACACAAGATGAATAATCTTACCCCATTCCTAACCATGAGACAAGAATATTTCATCCACATTAACATAAAGATTTAGAAGAATTTCATATTCTTTAAGCAATTTGTTTATCCTCCAAATTCATCCAACACATATTCAACTAAGCTCCAAGGGATTTCATCATTTGGGGTTGTTTGGTGATGAAAAACATTGAGAAAATTTTCAGCCACCATTATGTTCATATTTTGATGAATATGCATGTAAAATCAACATTAGAGTGTTATTTCATCATTTAGGGTTGTTTTATGATGACCAACATTTAGGAAATTTTCAGCCACCATTATGTTCATATTTTGATAATTCACGTGTAAAATCGACATTAGAGTGTTATTTTGGGGTTGTAATTAATTTACAGAGGGCAACAAATGTTTAATAACATAAATTTCAGGCCACCTTTTTTTTCATCTCTTCTTCAATTACTGATTGAAATTCCAGCTGGAAAGTATATGTTTTTATGCAGAAATATGTATAGTGAAAAAGTGTTTTAAATTCATGGTTTGTTGTAAAAAACTTCAGTGACATATGAAAGGGAAACAAGCCCTAAGTTGGCATCAAATGTTTTTTTCAAAATTTAAATTCTCAACTCATATTTCATCCTTATATTTGTTGCACAACCAATATGTATCTCCTAGATTTCTTATAAATCCATCTCAAGATTTGACGAGTAGTATTGTACATGGAAACCAAGGAGGCCATTCAATGGAGCATGTGGATCGTCCTTATAGATGCATGGGTTACATCATGAAAACCTTGCTTTGAGCAAATATGGACTAGCATTGTTTTATTGCAACCCTATTTAAAGATGAATAGATCAAACTCATGAATGTACATGCCAATATTGGCATAATTTTGGTGCTCTTTCCCATCTTCATGAGTTGGATTTTATATTTTCTTATGTTGTAATATTTGTACCACCTCGTGATCATGTTGTACTTGACATATCCTTTTTTTGGTTCATATCCAAACACAAGGCTAGATCTCTTGATGTTGATCAAATGCTAGCTTGGCTTCATTGGTTGTACGATTATACCTAGCACTTTCATTTCCTATATCAAGTAAAGTACAGTAGGATGAATAATCTCTTGAGATAATTATATAGGTTGAATAAGTTGAACATTTGAGCTTTAGTTATTTCTTTCATGTTGTCATTGGTATTGTTGACTTATACCTTTTCCTTGTAAAACCAAATTTTGAACTCTTGATCACGTGATGCAGACATATGAGAGAGAGAGAGAGAGAGAGAGAGAGAGAGAGAGAGAGAGAGAGAGAGAGAGAGCATGTATGTGTATTTTAGTGACATGGTATATATCTGTGCCACCACATGATTTTTCATCCTCTGATTTCTTTGTAAGTATAGCCAAATATTTTGAGGTTCTCATGCACTCTTCCTTGAGAGCACGTTGTTCCTAAATTTGAGGCAGATGTCATTTCCCATTTTGTACAAGGATGGTACACATGATTTTCATTACATGACCTAAATATTTGCAAGGGTGGCATGGTGATTCTATCATTCCAAAAGTTGAAATTTTGATAGTATTTACTTCTAGTGGATGTTGGTTTGGTGGATGAGATTCATTTTCTCCTTGGTTGATGGTCATGGCTTGGTTCTCTCTTCATGGTTTCCCATGTTTTGGTTGGTAATTATTAAATGATATTTGATGATAATGTTTTTCTACATGATGATCACCCTTTAGACAATAAATGTGCCTCATGTATTATTGTATTAGTGGTTGTTTTCATGTGGAATCATGATGTTGTTCATGGATGATGGAGAGAGCACCCTAATGTTTGAGATGTCTACAAGGATTCTATTATGATACTTCACACACTAGAAAGGTATTTTCATAGAGTGGTCCCTTTATGACATTGAGATGGAATTTTATGACATGGACTATCTTTCCTAGTGGAGTGCTCATCTTGTACATATGAACTTTGATGTAAACCTAGCCCTCACAATGGCTAGTTGACTCATTCGAGCTTGTAATAGAGAATCCTAGAGTTTTGAGGATAAACTGGTATGGTTCATCTTGATGGATTTCTTATAATTGGGTCCCCTTACAAGTGTTTGGTGATTTTGGGACTTGGATAGACCTATACACATTGCATCTTCTGAGGAGCCTTTTGCCTTGGGAATTGTGACACTACATTGAGAGTTGTGACACTACATCGAGAGTTTTGATATTGCATTGGGAGTTGTGACATTTCCTTGGTCATTGTAGCATTACAATGGGAGTTATGACATTGTCTTGGATGACTTTACCTTGCATTGGGCATTGTATCATGCCTTGAGAGTTGTGGCATTGTATTAAGAGTTGGAGTAAGTTACTAGCATGTTGATGTCCACCTTGGAGGAGCTTGTTGATGGAGTGACCACTCACCTTGACACACATATATTTCATATATCATTTCTTATTTATTGAGAGGGGCCATCCCCTTTTCCAATGTGTTTGTTAGAATCTTTCACATAGATTGAGGAGTCAATTGGTGGTTTGGCCCCTCACATTAGGGGATCTAACTACTTGCACATGGTTTGATGGTTATTACACCTTGGAGACCACACTTGTAAATATTACATGTTATTCTTGGAGGGACATGCCACCTACTTGGTCCACAAATTTCATGTTGAGTTGGGTCTTACACATGTTTTGACAATGGACTGACTTGTATTAGAGGAAATTGAGGGGGAAGTTACCATAGTCTATTGTTTTTCTCATGTGTTATTTATTGGGTGTCATTGCATATTTTGAGTGTGGCATGGATTTAAGAGAAATTATCTTTGGGAATAGTTCCCATATTTCCACTAGGTTAGTGCTATTAGATGCAGAGTGGTTCCATGATTTCCAAAATTTAGTCATAATAGAAATTTTGAAAAAACTTGATGCAATTTTGGTATTTTCAAAATCTTTCGTAGAAAACTTATCCTCACATTTTGACCATGCATTTGAGGAGTAACCCACTTTTATTTCTTGAGCTATTTGGTTATTTTGAGAGATATTTATTGATGTATGCCCATGGTGGGGATCACCCTAGCTATTGGGGCCACATGGGACATATTTTTATGCACTATTCATGTAACACCCCAACTTTCTTCCCCTAATTATATGTAATTAACCATGATTATGATTACCATGACATGTCCTATAAACATTGCAAACATATTATTTGTTTAATATGGTATGTTGCACAATTGACTAATGGGTGGAGCATGTGTACTAGCCATGATACCACTAGAGGGATTAGTGAGGGGCCACAGATGGGATTCAATATTGCCAAGGATCCCATGCCACCTTAGTGAAATAATGTTTGTGAATAACCTAATATTATTTACCCCTTACTCCAAAACCAAAATAGCCAATTATTAAATGGTGCAGGGATGGGCAGTTGGATCAGTACCTCCCACGTAAATTCTTGGGAGTAATGCACCAGTATGCCCATGGAAAACTGTGGACCGCCTAGTTGCATGGGAGAGGGACTTTGTAAGACACCCAACCCACTAAACCTTACTTAGGATGATGGGGTGTTAAAATTTCTGATTTTCCTACTCAATTTGTTTCTCTAAGTAAGCCTCATAGATAGAATCTACTCATCGAGAGATTTCCAATGGTTGTAAGCATGCCCAATTCCAATCTCGGAAGTAAAAGTTACAACCTCTCAAAGTTTACAGAACTTCATTGGCCAACAACCACCTCCTTTCCATGTGGAATCCACGAGGCACCTTATCATTAGTTCCATCTGATGTGGTACTGACATGGAACCAATGTGGCATCTACCACATGGCTCATTGGACCTTCCCGATCAACAGCCCTAATCACTTAAGCCATCCTTTGTTGTCGTTGGGGTTCTTCCCTTAAGGAGTCATGCACCACCCCTGAGTGACCTACTTTGATGGGTTCTCCCTCCAGATATGATGGCTCTCAGGATTTGTCAATAAACAATCCTGAACTCGTCAGCCCATGAAATTGCTTGACAGTTGTCATCTGCCTCCTCGATTTTACGTTAAGTGCACAAGTGGGAACCACTATGGATTGATGACTAAAACTACATATCACCCATCTAATGATCAACCATTTTTGTTTAACCCTGAAACTTCATCATCATCAACACTCGTCCCAATCCAGGCCAAGGGACCATACCCGACATCCTTTAATGAACAATCAATATATGTAGTCCTCTAGATATGATTATTAAGGTCACAATTGACGCCATAAGGATTTCTAAGCCTCTCAGGACCACTCATGTTTTGTCAACCATTCCACTGGAGACAAGTGTCACCCCGGTAGTTATTTCAGCTACCACACTGGCTCTCAATGTTGTTATGACATCATCATTGCTTTTCCATACTTAAATGGAACCTAAGATAATCTACGATGGAAATAAATTCCACCCATAACCAATCAACAATTCTTGTTTTCTCTCATAGGTATTTATTGTCGTCGGTACTCTTGGCCAATGCATGATCTTACCAACTTTCCAAGCTTCGATGATAACACATCTGGATCTGACAGTCTAGATTTCATCATCGTTACCTCCAATGAATCGACAACTCTCATTCTTTCTTGCAAACCCCTATCGTCGTCGACATTATGGTCCATCACTCACTTTACCATTCGTCTACTACTGGTGACGATACTTTCCCCATCGAAGGGTTGAGACCTCTCGACCTATAGGTTTAACGATTAGGATTTAAGGTGATGGCCCAAGGAACATTTTTTTCAACAAGACCCACTCTCATTCCATTGGAAAATCAATTTTAATCACATATAATCTCAAGAGATGTATTAACTACCATGTTGGAGGTCCTCGGCATCATGGCATCACCTTCCTCATTTGTCACTTGAAAGAAATCTAAGGCAATCTTTGGTTGAGGTTAAGCCTTACCTCTGCATTGATCATTGATTATCATTAATCCATGAACCCCTATCATTGTTGTCACTCTTTGGACAACACTCAACCTCACCAACCTCCCAGTTTTGATGATGATTCCACTGGCATCAACGATCCAAATCTTATCAGGGTCACTCTTGATGAATTGACAATCGTCATTTAATATCAAGGTCTTCTTCATCGTCGTTGTCAGACTTTACATGAGTCTCAACACTTGCTCATTTTCGACGATGATACATTTCCTAATGAAGGTACAGGATGTACTCACCATGTCGATCCAACGTATGTATATCCTCCTCATTCAAATGCGAGGTCTTCTACAGGAAGTCTATTTTCTCTTGGACTTAACCAATTTCACGGAAAATATTCAAAGTATTTTCTGAGGCTTACCCGACCTTCAGGGGTTCTATATTTCACTCTTATACTGACTAGGACATCCATACCTCAAATCTTAGTTAAGGATCTTACATCCTGCAAGCCTTCCATTTCAATGGATAGGGAAAACACAAGCGTTTTGATGGTTAAGGTTCATTCCTGGAATTATTATTCTAGTGACCTTCATGTGCAACTGATTAAAATAACCTACTACTAGGAACACATGAACAATAAAACACAACCATTCATTATCATTATAGATTCTGGTCCAATTATCATGAAATTGCATCCATTAACCAATACAGGGTTTTTATCATCCATACCGAATCACAGTGTTCATATGTTAAGATGTACAAGACATATACAATCTTCATAATTTCCAAATTCAATAAAGAATGAGGATTTTCATATAAAACGAGAAATCATCCTAGTAACAAGCATGCCAACTCAGAAATTCACTACATGAATTCAATCATTCACTCACATTCATTACATGAACAAATAAAATCAATCCTTAATGTTAATATGCAATAGACACAACCACAATAATACTTATATGTTCAATGAAAAATATTAAATAGCCAACTCACTATGTGTGTTCTCCTTTCCACCAAACCATAAGATATGAATTCTCATTCACCTTGGAAATAGGCCACCCCTATGACAAGCCATGATACCACCAAGGAATCTCTCTCAAGTTCTCAAGAAGATTGGCATGTGAAGATCACTCTCCTTCACACCAGCAATGGTAACAAATTCCTCACCCTTCCTAGCTCATGCCTCTTTGAGGTTTATCATATGCCTTCCAGCATCAATCTAGCAGACTCTTAGCTCAAGTTGGGTTTTTGGACTCTCTGATAAGAACTTCAACCATATCCTTCCTCTGAGATTTGTGTTTCCCTTTGTTTGCGCACAATTGTTCCTCTTCCTCTACAACACGAGTTTTTCTCTCTCACTAGCATGACCTTCTGCTCATGCCATATTTAGCGCTTTGCTCAATGTTGAACCCTTGTTCCTTCAAAATGTTCGTTGTTATTTCTCTTGCAGTGATTATCTTCTCTTCGGGTCTTTATTTGATATCCAAAACTCATACCTCTCTTTTTGTATTGTTTCCTATGTGCTTCCTTTGAAGCCAGAGCTCTCCCAAGTTCTCTCTTCAACCTGAACTACCCTTCCAATTCTCTATCCTTTTCCATCATGCACTCATTCCTCCTTTCTTCCTCTCTAACAAACTTTTCCTTATCTCCCATAGTGCTTATGTTGCACGTTATCACTTGGAAAGGTTCTCAACCTATCCTCTCGTTTTCTTCTGTCAAAAGGAAACCTGTGGGTCAATCATGGGGACTTGTGGTGATATTTATTACTATCCTCTAGATGAAATATTTCTTGTCACTTCGTTCATCCCTCCATATTTCCATTCATTGATTATGTTTTTTTTTTCAACCATCAATCCCCCCTCATTAAATGGTTTTCCTTGAAATCAGGGCTAAGGGAAATAATATGAATATTTCAAGATAATACATGCACTACATCTGAGACTTAGTACACCAGAGGATCGTCGACTTATAGTTTTGTCCTTTAGTAGAACAGATGACAGACATTTTCACCAAGACCTTCACTGAGCATAAATTACATTCTCTGCGAGGT
>JZKD02S0159239.1:190235-201781 GCA_000966675.3 Picea glauca
CTTTCCTCACTTTATTTTTAGTTTATCCTTTGTACTTGGGTACCTAACATGGCCTCGTTGCCGGGACCCAGTCTTTATTTTCACCATAGTGATGTTCAGGGGGGGTGTTGGAGCTACTTCACACACACCTAGGATTTATTTTTCCTAAGGTTTTTATTTTTTCATTAGTCATAATTAGTCATTATCCAGTCTCCTATATTTTATGAGAGAATATTCCACCTGGAGAATATTCTCTTTTAGTTCACACTTCAGTTTGACTAGTTGAGTTGAGTTTAGATGTTGCATTGGGATCATCACCATGCAACATTGGGATAATCACCATGCTAATTCGACCTTGCCTTGGTATCATCACCAAAGTGTCACATTAGCCTTGATTCCTTGAGTTAACTCCTCACTACTTTCTGTTTATTCAGTTAACTGAAGACTAGTTGACTAGTTAACTCAACTAGGTGGTAGTTCACTCCCGTAACTGCCTGAGAGACTAGAATAGGTGGCAGTTCACTCTCATAACTATTGGTGTGTGTCCAGATCACTCTAGACCACCACTATGGCGGCTTGGTTCACCTCAATTCGAACTCATTGAGTTATATAGAGTATATCATGTGTAAATTATTCATTATTCACAATGGTTAATGAGAATTATTTCCATTCTTTCTCTCCTTCTTCTTCTTTCTCCAATTCTCTCTGCAAATGTGTGTATCATTGTTTATCTAGATCTATTATGTGTAGTTTCAACACATTTACATGGTATCAGAGCCAACGGACCGCTAAGAAAAAGCTACACCAAAATGTTTTGCAGGTACAAAAGATTGAAGACAACGGAAAGATGGAATTCCAAAAAGAATTTATTCTTACACCTTACAACTATTTTGCATGGAAGTATAAAATAGCCATACATCTCCAATATAGAGGGTTGTATAGGTTAACCATGAATACATATATAGAACCAACATCAACCATAGAAAAATCCAAGTACTTAAATCGCATGGATGAGGCACTCAGAACAATTTGCAGTCTTATCTCTCCCGATCTCCTTTTTCATATATCTTCCTGTAAGACTCCCAATGAAGCCTGGACCATATTGGAAGGGATCTTTGGCAAACAATATGAGATTAGGGGACACATGCTGGAGGTGGAGATTCTCACATTGGATCCAAAAAGCTTCAAGAATATCCAATATTTCTTTACAAAATTCAAGGATTTACTATCGCAACTCAAAGCTTGCGAGGTTGATAAATGGAAGGAGGAGAAACAAATGGTTCTCACAATTCTCTCCAAGATTGGTCTTGAATTCTCAGTATTCGTATCTACATTCCATACTATCAGATTCTCCTCTGGAGCAACCTAGAAGATGCCTTCTCTTGAGGACTTTATCGAATCCCTGACACAAGAGAAAACCAAGCTCATAAACATGGGCACAATCAAAGGCACAAGGGCGCATGCACTCACTGTGCATGATGGCAGCCACAAATATCAGAAATCTAAAGATAAAGATAAGCGGAAATCTCATGCACATACAAAGAAGGAAGGGTACACAAAACCCTTCACCAATGCCTCCAGATCCAAAGGAGAAAAGGGAAGAGAAGGAGAGAAATGCACATACTGTCACAAAGGATTCCATTCAGAATCTGCATGCATGCAAAAAAAAATAGATCTGATGTCTCATATACTTCAGCAAAAAAACCTTGGAGATCGCATCCTTGAGGGTGCAAAGAAGAAGAAGCCAGAAGATCTGAATTCCAAGAAAGACAATTATAGCCATGCCTTGATTGCAATCAACTCCTCTCTCGATGCTTGGATCGTAGATTCAGGAGAATCACATCATATGGCTGCCTCAGAAGCAATCTATTCTTCTTTGGATGGATGCAAAGGTCCTTCTATTCTGATGGGGGACAAATATTTTGTCAAAGTCACTGACAAAGGAAGGATTGAACTCACCAATGGAAGTTTTGAGAATGTGCTGCATGTTCCCAAGCTTTCTGTCAACCTTCTCTCTCTATATCAAATGATGAATTCTGGCACCAGAAAGAAAGTCATATTCAGACCAAATTTTGTGTACATATACGACATGAAAACCAACTCCAAGGTTGCTACCGGTGAGGTAAATCATCAGTCTAGATTATATACATTTTCTGAATTCATTGAACCTGATTCTTCTTTACTGCTTACTCATGATGATGAAAGTGGTAGGATATGGCACGAAAGGTTTGGACATTTGAATTTTAGATAGATGCAACAACTTTGTAAGAACAGATTAGTTGATGGTGTACCAGACATCCTCTTCTCCAAGGGAGTATGTGAGCGATGTGTTCTCGGAAAACACCCTCAAGAGAAATTCATCAAAGGAAAGTCTCAGTGAGCTTCCGCACCTTTAGATCTGATCCACAGTGACCTCATGGGTCCTTTTCAGCAAACATCGATCAACAAAGCGAGGTTTGTTCTCATTTTTTTTTATGATTTCTCATGTTTTACTTGGATCTACTTTCTTAGGCAAAAATCCGAGGTCTTTCAACACTTCAAAGATTTCAAAGCTTTGGTTGAGACACAGTCTGGAAAAAAGATCAAAGTACTTTGAACTGATAACGAGGGAGAGCATGTGAATCATGAGATCCACAATCTTTTCCATGAGGCAGGGATTCAGGTGTAGCATACAATTCCCTACACTCCGCAACAAAACAAAGTTGCTGAGCAGAAAAACATATCTCTAAAGGAGATGGCATCTTTCATGTTGCATGCAAGGTCACTACCACAGAGACTATGGACCAAAGCACTTAACTATGAAACATGCATCCAAAACAGATCTCCTCATAGATCTGTCAAGGATAAGACCCCCTATGAGGCTTGGAGCGGCCTCAAACTGGAATTGGCCCACTTTCACATTTTTGGTTCACGTGCATGGGCCTGGATTCCCTCTGAAAAGAGGAAGGCACTTGATCCACAGAGCACTGAGTGCATTTTTGTTGGATACCCCGACAGTGTGAAGGGATATTGGCTTATTGATATTTACTCGGACCGACTCAGCATTGAACGTAGTGTCCAATTCGAGGAAAGTGTCTCGTATGTACCTCAGCAGTTGCATGCAGACACCTTCACTCTTCCACCTGTCTGAGATGATGAGCATGCACATGCTGACTCTTCTTCAGATGAGAGTTCTAATTCAGAGGAATCAAATGATTCAAATTCAGAGTCAGTATAGTCAGATGCAGAGTCAGAGCATCTAGATGCAGTCGTAGAGCCAAAGCAGAGCCCCAAGTGGGCACAAACTACTCTTCAGGATGCAGGGGATCTCGTTGGTGATCCAGCTGATACTAGGAGGACTCGATATGATTTTGAGGAGCCTCCTATTGCACTCACTGCCACTAAACCATTTCCTTCCAGGCATCTTTTCTTGGTTCAGTCTTCAGATCCACAGTCTTATGGTTAGGCTGCTGGAAATCCCTTTTGGGAATCCGCCATGCAGGAGGAGTACAACTCCCTCCTCGAGAACCAGACTTGGGATCTGGTTCCCCTTCCTTCTAGGAGTAAACTTGTCAAATGCAGATGGGTCTACAGGACCAAGAGCATAGTGGATGGACAGATCAGCAGATACAAATCTAGGCTTGTCACCAAAGGCTTTCAGCAGGTTCATGGTATTGACTATGATGAGACCTTCTCTCCAGTAGCGAAGATGGATTCCATACAATTGGCACTTTCCATTGCGGTATCCAAGGGATGGGAAGTCCATCAGATGGACATGAAGAATGAATTTCTTCATGGTGATCTCTCTGATGATATCTACATGAAGCAGCCCCAAGGATTTATGTAGGACTCATCTTTGGTCTGTTGACTGAAGAAGTCACTTTATGGCCTCAAGCAGGCTCCGAGGGCATGGTATGCCAAGATGGAATCCTACCTATTGTCACATAACTTTGTACGTTGTAAATCAGAACCGAATGTATACATGCTTAGGATGACTGATTCACTTCTAATTTTAGTTCTGTATGTCGATGATTTGTTGATCACCGGTTGCTCGACTTCAGCGATTGTTGTAGTCAAGAGGATTCTTCATGACAGGTTTTTGATGACGAACATGGGTCTGCTACACTTCTTCCTTGGACTTGAGATCAGTGAGGATGCATCTGGCATCAAATTGTCTCAAGCCAAGTATGCATGAGATCTCCTTGAGAGATTTCACATGATAGACTGCACGTCTGCTCCAACTCCTTTCCTATCAGGAGTCAAACTTGAGGATGGCAGGGAGACTCCACTGGTTGATATCACACTATACAGACAACTAGTGGAGAGCTTGTTGTATCTCACACACTCCAAACCATACCTCTCATATGTAGTTGGCGCAGTTTCCAGGTTCATGCAGGAGTTGCATGAGCTACATTGGAAAGTTGCAAAGCATATCCTTCGATACGTACATGGAACCATCACCTTTGGTATTCATTATGCAGCAGACTCTACATTAGATCTCATTGGGTTTACTAATTCCGACTGGGTTGGCGATAGCATTGATCACAAGTCCACATCTGGTTACTCACTCAGTCTTGGTTCCAAGCCTATCTGTTGGTCGATGAAGAAGCAAGTTTTCATTGTTCTATCTTCAGCCGAGGTAGAGTACAGAGGGGTAGTTAACATAACCATTCAGGTTATGTGGCTACAACATTTTCTCATTGAGTTGGGCATTCAGTTTCATCGGCCAATCGTCATCTGGTGTGACAACTAGAGCACTCTGAAGTTCTGCAGAGATCCAATTTAGAGGCAGCGGACAAAGCACATCGAGATCCACATGCACTACATCCGGGACTTGGTACATGAGGGGATCATTTACTTATAGTTCTATCCTTTAGCAGAATAGACGACAAACATTTTCACCAAGACCTTCACTGAGCATAAATTCCATTCTCCGCGAGGTCATCTTGGAGTGAAGGACATAGTTGCCTAGCAAATGTAGTTCTTCTTTTTTACATACATTGTACTTGGGGGGGGGGGGTCCCTCTTTCCTCACTTTATTTTCAGTGTATCTTTTGTACTTGGGTACCTAACATGGCCTCGTTGTCGGGACCCAGTCTTTATTTTCACCGTAGTGATGTTTAGGGGGGGTGTTGGAGTTACTTCACACACACCTAGGATTTCTTTTCCTAAGGTTTTTATTTTTTTATTAATCATAATTAGTCATTATCTAGTCTCCTATATTTTAGGAGAGAATATTTCACCTGGAGAATATTCTCTTTTAGTTCACACTTCAATTTGACTAGTTGAGTTGAGTTTAGATGTTGCATTGGGATCATCACCATGCAACATTGGGATAATCACCATGCTAATTCGACCTTTCCTTGGTATCATCACCAAAGTGGTGCATTAGCCTTGATTCCTTGAGTTAACTCCTCACTACTTTCTGTTTAGTCAATTAACTAAAGACTAGTTGTCTAGTTAACTCAATTATGTGGCAGTTCACTCCTGTAACTACCTGAGAGACTAGAATAGGTGGCAGATCACTCCCATAACTATTGGTGTGTGTCCAGATCACTCTATACCACCACAATGGCAACTTGGTTCACCTCAAGTCGAACTCATTGAGTTATACAAATTATATCATGTGTAAATTATTCATTATTCACAATGGTTAATGAGAATTCTTTCCATTCTTTCTCTCCTTCTTATTCTTTCTCCAATTCTCTCTACAAATGTGTGTATCATTATTTAGCTAGATCTATTTTGTGCAAGTTCAAGACATTTACAATTGGGTGGAAAAATCACTCATCCACAGTCAGTTGGAATGGCTATATCTCATAAACATATAAGTATTCTTATGCCATGTTTGTTCAAATATAATGGATGGATGGTGCCTTAATTTTAATTTCTAAATGTGTAATCCTATGTAATGGACTGAATACTTGTTTCATTTGTAAGACCTTTTTTTTTTATAATTATGGAGCTATAAGGATTATGTATGCTTGCACATATTAATGTATGAACTCTATAATTTTCTATGAAGGCTAAAAACACTTCATATTAATATAATGGATGAAATTGCATGTTTATGGGTAAGGAGATGTAAGGAAAATGAATGGATATATGGTCTATGAGTAAATATGAGAGAGATGATATGAGGACCTAATTTATGCACTCCACATGCATTGCATTTACTTACTGATTATTTTCTCTTGTGATGAATGATAGATGGAGAGATTTTCTTGTATTTGTAGTTCACAACATATATTTTTCTATGCTTTAACTTCTTTGTTATTTAATCTATGAGGTTAGGTTTTGAAGTGATTCTGGACATAAGTCTTTAGCCTCATAGAAATATGTAATATTTGCTTGGGAATTATACCCTTGTATGTTTCAAATTGTCGTTCTGGATTCCTCATCCTCTATAAAACGCAAATTTAGTGAAAGTGCCTAACCTTTATAAGAGAAATATGACCTTTATGTTCGTGGGAAATAATTGTTTATTCCCTAGATTTGAACTTGGTCATATTTCACTCAGCTATATGATATAATCCCCACCTATCATGATTATGAAACTAAATTCTTGGAGAAGAAACCCAAGGAACCCATTAAAATCCTTGTGCAAGCTGAAGGAAAAAAAAAGTCGTCGATCTAGAGTGGAGGATCAATCTTGACTATCCATGGAAGGATGAGCCTTTTGGGATAGGTGTGGTAACTAGCCTCATGAAACCACTAGATCCCTTTTTTCTTAACCTTAATCACGTTCAACCTTTGTGTAAACCAAAGAAAACCATAGCCATTGATTTAAGGGGGATGGACCAATATTGATCATTCATGGAGGGACCGAATGCTTGATTAAGTGTTGTAACCAGCCCTGAAGGAACCATCGTATCTCCATTGGTCACTATTCCAAAGTGGAGTCTCATGGCCAATATTAACCATTGTGAGTGAGGAGAGGTGTAACCAGATCCTGATTCACTGGGAGTCCCAAGGACCCATCTTGCTAAGTTTTACCTAGTTTCCTAGATGCTTGGTTGGGTAAGGTTTCAGGGTAGAGATTCTCCCTATTTCCTTTGGAAGTTTGATGAACCAGAGGATAATTAGGCACATGTGGATGACATCACGGTGATGTTCCATGCCACATGTTGGATGATCTAACCCCTTCCGAAGGTTGACAAATGTCAATGTTTTAATGGAGAGGCTAAAAAAGGCCCCAGTAGTCCTGTGTTGGACGTGAAGAGATCTCAACTATTTCATATGAGCATGGAAGGACTCTTTCATTGGATGCGAAGAGGAGTAACTAGACCTCTAGGCCAATGAAGTTCCCAAACCCCATTTCTCTATGTTTTTTCCCTGGTGTCTCGTTGCTCGGTTGGGAAAGGTTCTAGGGAGGGTTCCAAACCTTCTCCTTTGTTGAGCATGAACCAGAACATGTGACGATGATGTCAATTTGATGAAGAAGAACCACGTGTCATACAGTAGAGCCAATAGGAAATGGACATGGGTCAACACCTGAGTGGTGGAACCATAAATCCCTAAGATGACATGTAGTGCCACATTAGTCCACTTGTTGCACTATGGTTGGTCCATGTGTCTTGGAGGTATTGTGCTACATATCATGCCATGTCATTGTGCCACATCAGCATGCTGTCTGGTCAAGTTGCAAGGTGTCATGCCCAGTGGCATGCAACATCAAGTCCACATGTCGGTGGTGCTAGTTAGACCACCGGATCAGATGCATTAGGATGGAGGCTTATGGATTACCCTGGGGGGCCTAGTGATTGATGGGGTGATTTTCCCAGGAGGGCCCAGTTCCAGGTGGGGTAAGGTTCTCGTTGCAGATGAAGTGCTAGTTGGGGTATGGTCCCACTGACCGGTCCACCGGACAACCAACCAACCAAAAACCAAGAGTTATTAATGGTGTTAAATTTTGGGATTTGTGGGATCTCGGTGCTCGACTGGGCGTGGATTCACCTTTGATTTTCATCTATTGACATGCCAGAGATGCCAACCGGCTTATGGATCGAGACATGCCATGTCGGGGGAATATGTGTCTCAATGGGTTAGTGCCAGGTGGTGCAATGTGGGATGGTACATGTGGTGAATTTCCATGTGGATGTCACATGGATGTGAGGAGGATTTGGTGGGAGAAGGCCTGAAGACTTTAATAGTCTATAACTTTTGATCATGAGCTCATTTTTTAGCATCGTTATATTCATTGGAAAGATATCAACAAGCATAATTACATTATGGGATCAATGGATTTAGAGAGGATTATGAAAGGTGGTTTTGAGAGAATAAAAGAGTAAATTTGAATATCCCACTAGGTTAAGAGAGGTTATGAGGTCAGGTGTGTTAAAAAATTGTATCAAAGATGAGTTTCAAACACGAGGATTGGATGGGCCAGAGAATAGTAACACAAATAGTGTACAAAGGCTAATATGGGATTGTTAGAAAAAAAATATTTTATGCATTTAAATGATTAATTATCAGCTACACAAACTTCTTAAAAGAAGGATTGTAGATTAACTGGTGTTTCCAAAATTCGTAAAAGAAGAAAATCATGGCTTATGCCTAAATAAATCCAAAAGAAAAATTAATTATGCTAAGGCATGCCAATAACAAAAGAGTTATGCCATTAACTTGTTGGATTTAGAAATAATCCTACATGAGATAGGAGGATAGATATTAATGGTAAGATATGAATGTGAATGGAAGGAAGAGAAGAACCCTATTATAGGGTTGCATAAGTCCATAGAATGAATGAGCTAGATTGTCGTAATATTTTTTATGAGTATGGGTTGATATATCCTTAGAAGTAATAATTGTTTCTTAAATAAAATACTAAACCATAAACAACTCCTCATTCTTGGAGGACTGATGCAAAACTTGTTAAGGTCATTTCATAATGAAAAATACCCGTTGTTAATTTCCCCATTTAAGCATAGGTAAATGGATTAGGTAATGTTGTGTTTGTTTGGAATTGAGAGGTTTGAGGGATGAAAGACATGTTCATTAAGATTCTCTTTAATTTTGCAAGGCAAGTAAAAATGAGTCCCTTGAACTATTTCTAGTCTTCATAAAATAAGTAAAGTGACATGAACATATGAGCAAGTTCCAAGCTCATAGATCCATTGATTCATTTTTTATTTCCTAGGAAAAATGTATATGTACATTGACCTGAATGCATGTTCATGCACGCAAATGCAAGAAAGTGATAGTTGGAATACTTATAGACTTGTAATAGTCGGTTGCTGGTTGTGAGATACAGGGTTGTCATGGATCATTTTGGAAGATGACGACCTGATATTAGTAGAAAAAGATAACAACATGAATGAAAAATATGATGATGTTATTGTTTACAACCTTATGAAGACAAGGTAAAGGATCAATAAGGTGATGATCTAGAATATGCTAAAGGGAGTGCTTGGTCATACCCAGAAGATCACTAGATCAGATAACATCCATAGAGGGATGATATCCATATAGGTATGACTTAGTGTGCTCAAGTAAAAGTGAGGGGGAATTCAAGTAAGGATTCCCTTGGTAAAGGTCTACTGACCCAGAATGATTTAAGGTATGAAGAGAGATAGGATTGGGTATCTTACTTCCCAGGGTAAAGTTGTAGTTACTTATTTTAATTTCTGTTATGTGGAATGATTTTATAGAAAATGGGCAAGAGTGACCTCTTGTTGGTATTTGTCAAATAGGAAAACATATTCATGGATATCCCTATGAGACGTGTCATGTTAATTTTTGTAATATCTCAGGAAGGGCTGATAATAAGTCAAAATACCAATGTGTACGAATGATATGGAAAAGTGCAAGTAGTGAACTTGCATGATGATATCTATATATATGCTTGATTGCATGGATCGAATATGTTATAGGATTTCCTAGTATGAAGGGATATATGAATAAGTTTAAGTTATGATGAAAGAGTAGTATTTTCCATGTTTGGGTAATGTTATGGATGCACAATTGACCCTATCTTGAAGGGTCTGGTTGTTTTGTTTGAATACTAGCTTGAGGGGGTTGTGTACCATTCCTTAGAGAGAGATAATGTAGAATGTTAAAAGAGAAAATGAAAAAGAATTATATGTTGTTATGAAAGAAGGAAATATGGTTATGAGCATGCCTTTAAAATTTTATGTAAATGATTGTGAGAAATCATGAATTAAATGATTTTAAATAAATTTGCATGTGAATATAATGAAAGTGTGCTAACTATAGGCACATACATATTATGATAATATGGATGATTAAAGTACCTAAAGACACATGGTGAATGAAAGCTGATAGAATAGATGCACATGTATGGATGTGTGGTTGAATGCACAATAAGAATGCATGCTTATATTCATTATGGAATATTAACTACATAACTGAAACAATAAAGTCGATGCTAACTCATAGGTTGAGATCATTTCAGGTGATGATGGATATTCAACAAGAGAGTTTCAAGTTGAACAAGTTCCATGTGGAGGAACTATGTAAAAGAAAAAATTTGTTAGGAGAAAAAAGCCTTGCAACTATTGATTGCTAGAAATTAGGCAGTAGGCTACAAATCCTATTTGTATAAGAATCCTATATTACATTTTAAAATACAATGCATATGTGGAAGAATTTCATATGATATAACCATGGTAATCCTAAATTCTATTTGATCATTGGAAAGAATGCACTTGCTTCTGATTAATTTATAGGCTAACTTTGATAATACATTGTGTTGTTGTAATTCAGGGAAAAGAGGACTCTCTGAAAATGAAGAATGTAGAACTAATGTAGAGAAAGAGGGACACTCCTCTCATTCTGAAACTCTAATTTGTTTAGCAAAGTTGTATGTTTCTAAGGAAAACAAATATAACGTGTGAAGGCTAATGAATTAGTATAGAATCTTGAATGGTAATGATGGTTAATACCATGATTGGACATGGTAGATAGGTGATGGAAATGGCTTAGCTATGCTGAGAATTCCATATTGTACAAAGGAGCTGAAAGGGGGAGAATCCCTCGACTCATTTATTAATGTTTATTGTGTTTTTCTAGGTTGATAAAACTGATATGTTGTTATGTGTGAATGTTTCCAACATGCGTATGTTGATATCTATATGACTATAGAAACAAAAAAAATATTATTGTGTTTACCCTCATGAAAACATTGAGGACAATGTGAAAGAGTGCATATAGATATGTTGGGACATATAAGGAAATGTTTTGTTGATTTAAATGATATGGTACATGCATTGTGACTTAACATGACAACTGATATAATTGTGGTTATAATTGTTGTCTCTAGAAAATATTAGAGTTATTGAGGGGAAAACTGCCAATGTTAGACAACCTCGGACATAGGGTAAAGACAAGAGGTTGATGATGGAAAATATTGATGAAGGGACCCTATGAGTTCCAATGAACCACCATTGATTAGGTAAAATAAAAAAAGGTTATTGGCAGCCAGGAAGGTATGAAATTCATCATGCCAATGTAACATGTGGTTTGGAAGGAATTGGGTAATAATGTTTTATATTTTTAATGATATGAATATGAATTTCATTGGCTATATGAATTTCATTGATATGTGTGATTCGGGAACAAAGAACTTG
>JZKD02S0159239.1:238286-253359 GCA_000966675.3 Picea glauca
TCAGATCACTTTCTCTTTGGTTTCCTTACGAGACCTCAGAGCGGCCAACGGAGCCGTTAAACTCGTCAGGGTGGTCCATACCAAACGGCTTGGGTTATTTAGACAACCCCAGACCATTTCCACTCTCCCAGTTGACGGATGGACTGTTTCGCCCGTCAACAGATCTATGAGGAGATATTTTTTGGATGTATGTTGCACATTTAAATGCTTCGTCCCATAGTCTCTGTGGTAGTGAATTTGCATACAACATGCAAGATGCCATCTCCTTTAGAGATATTTTTTTTTCGCTCAGCAACTTCGTTTTTTTGCGGAGTGGAGGGAACTGTATGCTGCAACTGAATCACTACCTCATGGAAAATATTGTGGATCTCATGATTCACATACTCTCCCCCATTATCAGTTAGGAGGACTTTGATCTTCTTTCCAGACTGTTTCTCAACCAAAGCTTTCAAATCTTTGAGGTGTTGAAAGACCTCGGATTTTTTCCTGAGAAAGTAGATCCAAGTAAAACGTGAGAAATCATCAACAAAAATGAGAATAAACCTCACTTTGATGATCGATGGATGTAGAAAAGGACCCATGAGGTCACTGTGGATCAGATCTAAAGGTGCGGAAGCTCACTGAGACTTTCCTTTGACGAATTTCTCTTGAGGGTGTTTTCCGAGAGCACATCCCTCACATACTCCCTTGGAGAAGAGGATGTCTGGTAGACCATCAACTAATCTATGCTTGCTAAGTTGTTGCATGTATCTGAAATTCAAATGTCCAAAAATTTCGTGCCATATCCTACTACTTTCATCAACATGAGTAAGCAATAAAGAAGAATCAGGTTCAATGAATTCAAAAAATGTATACAATCTAGACTGATGATTTACCTCACTGGTAGAAACCCTGGAGTTGGTTTGCATGTCGTATACGTCCACAGAATTTGGTGTGAATACGAATTTCTTTCTAGCACCGTAATTATTCATTTGATACACAGAGAGAAGGTTGATAGAAAGCTTGGGAACATGCAGCACGTTCTCAAAACTTCCATTGGTGAGTTCAATCCTTCCTTTTCTGGTGACTTCGACAGAAGAGTTGTCCCCCATCATAATAGGAGGACCATTGCATGCATCCAAAGAAGAATAGACTGCTTCTGAGGCAACCATGTGATGTGATGCTCCTGAATCTACGATCCAAGCATTGGGAGAGGAGTTGATTGCAATCAAGGCATGGCTAGAATTGCCTTTCTTGGAATTCAGATCTTCTAGCTTCTTCTTCTTTGCACCCTCGGGGATGTGATCTCCAAGGTTGTTTTGCTGCAGTATCTGAGACATAAGATCTATTTGTTTTTTCATGCATGTAGATTCCAAATGGAATCCTTTGTGACAGTATGTGCATTTCTCTCCTTTTCTTCCCTTTTCTCCTTTGGATCCGGAGGCATCAGTGAAGGGTTTTGTGTACCCTTCCTTCTTCGTATGTGCATGAGATTTATTCTTATCTTTATCTTTAGATTTCTGATATTTGTGGCTTCCATCATGCACAGTGAGTGCATGTGCCCTTGGGCCTTTGATTTCACCCATGTTGATGAGCTTGGTTTTCTCTTGTGTCAGGGATTCGATAAAGTCCTCAAGAGAAGGCATCTTCCAGGTGGCTCTAGAGGCGAATCTGATAGTATGGAATGTAGATATGAATACTAAGAATTCAAGACCAAGCTTGGAGAGAGTGGTGAGAACCATTTGTTTCTCCTCCTTCGATTTATCAACCCCACAATCTTTGAGTTGCGACAGTAAATCCTTGAATTTTGTAAAGAAATCTTGGATATTCTCAAAGCTTTCTGGATCCAATGTGAGAAGCTCCACCTCCAACATGTGTTTTCTCATCTCATCCTATTTTCCAAAGAGCCATTCCAATATCTTCTAGGCTTCATTGGGAGTCTTACAGGAAGATATATGAAAAAGAAGATCGGGAGAAATAACACTGCAAATTGTTTCAAGTGCCTCATCCATGCAATTTAAGTACTTGGATTTTTCTATGGATGATGTCAGTTTTGTATCTGTATTCATGGTTAACCTATACAACCCTCTATATCGGATATGTATGGTTATTTTATCCTTCCATGCAAAATAGTTGTAAGGTGTAAGAATGAATTCTTTTTGGAATTCCATCTTTCCGTTGTCTTCAATCTTTTGTACCTGCAAAACTTTTTGGTGCATCTTTTGCTTAGCATTCCATCAGTTCTGATACCATGTAAATGTGTTGAACCTGCATAGAATAGATCTATCTAAACAATGATACATACATTTGCAGAGAGAATTGGATAAAAAATAAGAAGGAGAGAAAAAATGGAAAGAACTCTCATTAACCGTTGTGAATAATGAATAATTTACACATGATATACTCTGTATAACTCAGTGAGTTCGACTTAAGGTGAACCAAGTTTCCATGTTGGTGGTATAGATTGATATGGACACACACCAATAGTTACAGGAGTGAACTACCACCTATTCTAGTCTCTCAGGAAGTTACGAAAGTGAACTTCCCTCTAGTTGAGTTAACTAGTCAACTAGTCTTTAGTTAATTGACTGAACATAATGTAGTGAGGAGTTAACTCAAGGAATCAAGGCTAATGTTCCACTTTGGTGATGATACCAAGGCAAGTTCGAATTATCATGGTGATGATGCCAATGTTGCATGGTGATGATTCCAATGCAACACCTAAACTCAACTCAACTAGTCAAACTGAAGTGTGAATTGAAAGAGAATATTCTCCAGGTGGAATATTCTCTCCTAAAATATAGGAGACTAGATAATGACTAATTATGACTAATGAAAAAATAAAAACCTTAGGAAAAAGAAATCCTAGGTGTGTGTGAAGTAACTATAACATATTATTTGATTCTCTATCACTTCAACACCATTCCACCACCATTCCAATCCATGATACCACCTAGGAAAAACATTCATCCTCATGGGAATTTTACAGTGTGAAGACCTCTCTCCTTCACATCAATTTCTGACAGAAAAACTCTCATAGTTATTAGCACTCCCATCTCATCATTGTCTCTTCCATTGCACATACCATGAATCTCTTTTCTCAACACACACCCATGCATTTGTTCTCTTCCACTACACATCCCCCCCATGCACCCATCATTTTCTTCTCCTCAATGTTTCTCAAGTCTAAAATACTCATGCTTTCCCCAATATGTAATTTATGTGTTTAATTATTTCCATTCCATGGAATATAAGAAATGTAATTATATTATTTTTGATTGAAAAATACAACCAGAAGATTGTGGGGTGAAGCCTTAAATTACTAGCCATGATACCACTAGAGGAATGAGAGGAGGGGCTATTAACCTAAAGGACCTCGAGCCACCTTGCTTAAGTATTATCTTGAAATATTCATATTATTTGCCTTAGCCCTGATTTCAAGGAAAATCATTTAATGAGGGGGGATTGGTGGTTGAAAAAAAACCCACAATCAATGAATGGAAATATGGAGGGATGAACGAAGTGACAGGAAATATTTCAGCTAGAGGACAGTAAGAAAGATCACCACAAGTCCCCATGATTGACCCACAAGTTTCCTTTTGACAGAAGAAAATGAGAGGACGGGTTGAGAACCTTTCCATGTGATAACGTGCAACATAAGAACTATGGGAGACAAGGAAAAGTTTGTCAGAGAGGAAGAAAGGAGGAATGAGTGCATGATGGAAAAGGATAGAGAATTGGAAGGGCGGTTCGGGTTGAAGAGAGAACTTGGGAGAGCTCTGGATTCAAAGGAAGCACATAGAAAACAATATAAAAAGAGAGGTATGAGTTTTGGATATCAAATAAAGACCCGAAGAGAAGAGAATCACTGCAAGAGAAATAACAATGGACATTGTGAAGGCATAAGGGGTTGACATTGAGCAAAGTGATAAATATGGCATGAGCAGAAGGTCATGCTAATGACAGAGAAAAACTTGTACTGTAGAGGAAGAGGAACAATTGTGCGCAAACAAAGGGAGACACAAATCTCAAAGGAAGGATATGGTTGAAATTCTTATCAGAGAGTCCAAAAACCCAACTTGAGCTAAGAGTCCACAAGATTGATGCTGGAAGGCATGTGATAAACCTCGAAGAGGCATGAGCTAGGAAGGGTGAGGAATTTGTTACCATTGTTGGTGTGAAGGAGAGTGATCTTCACATGCCAATATTCTTGAGAACCTGAGAGAGATTCCCTGGTGGTATCATGGCTTGTCACAGGGGTGGCCTATTTCCGAGGTGAACGAGAATTCATATCCTATGGTTTGGTGGAAAGGAGAACACCCATAGTGAGTTGGATAGTTAATATTTTCCGTTGAACATATAAGTATTATTGTGGTTGTGTCTATTGCATATTAACATTAAGGATTGATTTTATTTGTTCATGTAATGAATGTGAGTGAATGATTGAATTCATGTAGTGCATTTCTGAGTTGGCATGCTTTTACTAGGATGATTGCTCGTTTTATATGAAAATCCTCATTCTTTATTGAATGTGGAAATTATGAAGATTGTATAGGTCTTGTACATATTAACATATGAACACTGTGATTCGGTATGGATGATAAAATACCCTGTATTGGTTAATGGATGCAACTTCATGATAATTGAACTAGAATCTATAATGATAATAAATGGTTGTGTTTTATTGTTCATGTGTTCCTAGTAGTAGATTATTTTAATGTGTTGCACGTGAAGGTCACTAGACTACTAAGTCCAGGAATGAACCTTAACCATCAAAACACTTGTGTTTTCCCTGCCCATTGAAATGGAAGGCTTGCATGATGTAAGATCCTTAACTAAGATTTGAGGTATGGATGTCCTAGTCAGTCTAAGAGTGAAATCCAAAACCCCTGAAGGCTAGGTAAGCCTTAGAAAATACTTTGAATATTTTCCGTGAAATTGGTTAAGTCCAAGAGAAAACAGACTTCCTGTAGAAGACCCTGCATTTGAGTTAGGAGGATATACATACATTGGATCGACATGGTGAGTACATCATGTCCCTTCATCAGGAAAGTTATCATCGTCGAAAATGAGCAAGTGTCGAGAACCATGTGAAGTCTGACAACGACGATGAAGAAGACCTTGATATTAAACGACGATTGTCGATTCATCAGGAGTGAACCCAATAAGATTTGGACCGTTGATGCCAGTGGCATCATTGTCAAAACTAGGAGGTTGCTGAGGTTGAGTGTTGTCCAGAGAGTGACGATAATGATAGGGGTTCGTGGATTAATGAGAATCAATGATCAATGCAGAGGTAAGGCTTAACCTCAACCATAGATTGCCTTATATTTCTTTCAAGTGACAAATGAGGAAGGTGACGCCATGATGCCGAGGACCTCCAACATTGTAGTTAATACATCTCTTGAGATTATATGTGATGAAAATCGATTTTCCAATGGAATGAGAGTGGGTCTTGTTGAGAAAAATGTTCCTTGGGCCATCACCTTAAATCCTAATCATCAAGCCTATAGGTCGAGAGGTCTCAACCCTTCAAAGGGGAAAGTATCATCGCTAGGAGTAGACGAATGGTAAAGTGAGTGATGTCCCATAATGTCGACGATGATAGGGGTTTGTGAGAAAGAATGAGAGTTGTCGATTCATTGGAGGTAACGATGATGAAATCTAGACTGTCGGATCCAGATGTGTTATCGTCAGATCTTGGAAAGTTGGTAATATCATGCGTTGGCCAAGAGTATTGACGACGATAAATACCTGTGAGAGAAAACAAGAACTGTTGATTGGTTATAGGTGGAAGTGATTTCCATCATAGATTATCTTAGGTTCCATTTAAGTATGGAAAAGCAGTGATGACGTCATAACAACATTGAGATCCAGTGTGGTAGCTAGAATAACTACTGGGGTGAAACTTTTCGCCAGGGGAATGGTTGAAAAGACATGAGTGGTCCTAAGAGGCCTAAAAATCCTTATGGCTTCAATTGTGACCTTGACCATCATATCTAGAGGACTACATATATCGACTGTTCATTAAAGGATGTCGGGTATGGTCCCTTGGCCTGGATTGGGACGAGTGTCGACGATGATGAAGTTTCAGGGTTAAACAAAAATGGTTGATCGTTAGATGGGTGAGATGTAGTTTCAATCATCAATTCATAGTGGTTCCCACTTTTACACTTAACGTAAAATCGAGGAGGAAGACAACAATGGTCGAGCAATTTCGTGGGCTGACAAGTTCAATATTGTTTATTGACAAATCCTGAGAGCCATCATATCTGGAGGGAGAACCCATCAAAGTAACTGTCATCAAAGTAGTTCAATCAGGGGTGGTGCATGACTCCTTAAGGGAAGAACCCCAATGAAAATAAAGGATGGCCTAAGTGATTGGGTCCATTGATTGAGAAGGTCTGATGAGCCATGTGGTAGATGCCACATCAGTGCCATGTCAGTGCCACATTATATGGAACTAATGATAAGGTGCCTCATGGATTCCACGTGGAAAGGAGGTGGTTGTTGGCCAATGAAGGTATGTAAACTTTGAAAGGTTGTAACTTTTACTTTCGAGATCGGAATTGGGCATGCTTACAACCATTGGAAAATCTCTTGATGAGCATATTCTATCTATGAGGCTTACTTAGAGAAACAAATTGAGTAGGAAATTCAGAAATTTTAACAGCCCATCATCCTATGTAAAGTTTAGTGGGTTGAGTGTCTTACAGATTCCCTCTCCCATGCAACTAGGCGGTCCACAATTTTCCATGGGAATACTTGTGCATTAATCCCAAGCATTTATGTTGGAGGTACTGATCCAACTACCCATCCCTGAACCATTTAATAATTGAATATTTTGGTTTTGAAGTAAGGGGGAAATAATATTAGGTTATTCACAAACATTATTTCACTAAGGTGGTTGGGATCCTTGGCAATATTGAATCCCATCTGTGCCCCCTCACTAATCCCTCTAGTGGTATCATGGCTAGTACACGTGCTCCACCCATTTGTCAATTGTGCAACATACCATATTAAACAAATAATATGTTTACAATGTTTATATGACATGTCATGGTAATCATAATAATGGTTAATTACATATAATCAAGGGAAGAAAATTGGGGTGTTACATCAATAATGCATAAAAATATGTCCCATGTGGCCCCAATAGCTAGGGTGATCCCCACCATGGGAATACATCAATAATTATCTCTCAAAATAACCAAAGAGCTCAAGAAATAAAAGTGGGTTACTCCTCAAATGCATGGTCAAAATGTGAGGATAAATTTTCTACGAAAGATTTTGAAAATACCAAAATTGCATCAAGTTTTTTCAAAATTTCTATTATGACTAAATTTTGGAAATCATGGAACCACTCTGCATCTAATGGCACTAACCTAGTGGAAATATGGGAACTATGTCCAAAGATAATTTCTCTTAAATCCATGCCACACTCAAAATATGGAATGACACCCAATAAATAACACGCGAGAGAAACAATAGATTATGGTAACTTCCCCCTCAGTTTCCTCTAATACAAGTCACTCCACTGTCAAAACATGTGTAATACCCAACTCAACATGAAATTTGTGGATCAACTAGGTGGTATGTCCCTCCAAGAATAACATGTAATATTTACAAGTGTGGTCTCCAAGGTGTAATAACCATCAAACCATGTGCAAGTAGCTAGATCCCCTAATGTGAGGGGCCAAACCACCAACTGACTCCTCAATCTATGTGAAAGATTCTGACAAACACATTGGAAAAGAGGATGGATCCTCTCAAGAAACAAGAAATGATATATGAAATATATGTGTGCCAAGGTGAGTGGTCACTCCATCAACAAGCTCCTCCAAGGTGGACATCAACATGCTAGTAACTTAATCCAACTCTTAAAGAAATGTCACAACTCTAAAGGCATGCTACAATGCCCAATGCAAGGTAAAGTCATCCAAGACAATGTCATAACTCCCAATGTAATGATACAATGACCAAGGAAATGTCACAACTCCCAATGCAATATCATAACTTTCAATGTAGTGTCACAACTCTCAATGTAGTGTCACAATTCCCAAGGCAAAAGGCTCCTCAAAAGATGCAATGTGTATAGGTCTATCCAAGTGCCAAAATCACCAAACACTTGTAAGGGGACCCAAGTATAATAAATCCATCAAGATGAACCATACCAGTTCATCCTCAAAACTCTAGGATTATCTATCACAAGCTCGAATGAGTCAACTAGCGATTATGAGGGCTAGGTTTACATCAAAGTTCATATGTACAAGATGAGCACTCCACTAGGAGAGATAGTCCAGGTCATAAAATTCCATCTCTATGTCATAAAGGGAACACTCTATGAAAACAATTTTCTAGTGTGTCAAGTATCATAATAGGATCCTCGTAGACATCTCAAACATTAGGGTGCTCTCGCCATCATCCATGAACAACATCATGATTCCACATGAAAAACAACCAGTAATACAATAATACATGAGGAACATTTATCGTCTAAAGGGTGATCATCATGTAGAAAAACATTAGCATCAAATATCATTTAATAATTACCAGCCAAAACATGGGAAACCATGAAGAGAGAACCAAGCCATGACCATCAACCAAGGAGAAAATGAATCTCATCCACCAAACCAACATCCACTAGAAGTAAACATTATCAAAATTTCAAGTTTTGGAATGATAGAATCACCATGCCACCTCTGCAAATATTTAGGTCATGTGATGAAAATCATGTGTACCATCCTTGTACAAAATGGGAAATGACATCTGCCTCAAATTTAGGAACAATGTGCTCTCAAGGAAGAGTGCATGAGAACCTCAAAATCTTTGGCTATACTTACAAAGAAATCAGAGGATGCAAAATCATGTGGTGGCACAGATATATACCATGTCAATAAACACCACATAAATGCTCTCTCTCTCTCTCTCTCTCTCTCTCTCTCTCTCGCTCGCTCTCTCTCATATGTTTGCATTACGTCATCAAGAGTTCAAAATTTGGTTTTACAAGGAAAATGTATAAGTCAACAATGCCAATGAAAACATGAAAGAAATAACTAAAGCTCAAATGTTCAACTTATTCAACCTATATAATTATCTCAAGAGCTTATTCCTCCTACCGTACTCTACTTGATATAGGAAATGAAAGTGCTAGGTATAATTGTACAACCAACGAAGCCAAACTAGCATTTGATCAACATCAAGAGCTCTAGCCTTATGTTTGGATATGAACCAAAAAAAGGATATGTCAAGTACAACATGATCACGAGGTGGTACATATATTACAACATAAGAAAATATAAAATCCAACTCATGAAGATGGGAAAGAGCACCAAAATTGTGCCAATATTGGCATGTACATTCATGAGTTTGATCTATTCGTCTTTGAATAGGCTTGCAATAAAACAATGCTAGTCCATCTTTTCTCAAAGCAAGGTTTTCATGATGTAACCCATGCATCTATAAGGATGATACACATGCTCCATTGAATGGCCTCCTTGGTTTCCATGTACAATACTACTTGTCAACTCTTGAGATGGATTTATAAGAAATCTAGGAGATACATATTGGTTGTGCAACAAATATAAGGATGAAATATGAGTTGAGAATTTAAATTTTGAGAAAAAATTTGATGCCAACTTAGGGCTTGTTTCCCCTTCATATGTGGCTGAAGTTTTTTACAACAAGCCATGAATTTAAAACACTTTTTTACTATACATATTTCTGCATAAAAAATATATATTTTCCAGCAGGAATTTCAATCACTAATTGAAGATGAGATGAAAAAAAAGGTGGCCTTAAATTTATGTTATTAAACATTTGTTTCCCTCTGTAAATTAATTACGGCCACAAAATAACACTCTAATGTCCATTTTACACGCGAATTATCAAAATATGAACATAGTGGTGGCTGAAAATTTCGTAAATGTTTGTCATCACAAAACAACCCTAAATGATGAAATAACACTCTAACGTTGATTTTACATGCAAATTCATCAAAATATGAACATAATGGTGGCTGAAAATTTTCTCAATGTTTTTCATCACAAAACAGCCCCAAATGATGAAATCCCTTGGAGCTTAGTTGAATATGTGTTGGATGAATTTGGAGGATAAACAAATTGCTTAAAGAATATGAAATTCTTCTAAATCTTTATGCTATGTAATGTGGATAAAATATTCTTGTCTCATGGTTAGGAATGGGGTAAGATCATTCATCTTGTGTTGTATTTATCATTGAGATGTTATATATTGATGCATGCTTCATTGTATTAGGTTGTATGCATTTGTAATCATTTTTTATAGGTACAATTTTCATAACCATTGGAGTCTATATTCATTAATGGTCTCCTTTGTCTTAGTTATACCAAAGTGTTGTTTGGAATTGAAGACTTTATCTCAAAAAGTGAAGATTTGTCTTAGTTATACCAAAGTCTCGTTTGGACTTGAAGAATTAGATAAAATATGAGAAAAAAAACACATGGTGAGACTACACTCATTTCTCTATTATTCAATGAAGACTAATTACATTTTTAAATAGGAAAAGACTTTGCTGAGTCAGTTACATGGAAACCACAAACAACTAGACTCTACAAATAGTGAACTACAAACTGACTCTTAGAACTGGCGCTTACTCCATTATTTCCAAGTCTCCCCCTTAATGGAGAATGGATTGACTTCTACACATAACATATCCCTAAACAGTTCAAACTTAATCTTTCCAAGAGGCTTAGTGAAAATATCAGCAAAACTTTCACTAGTATTACAATACATAAGAGATATTTCATTTGATTGCAACTTTTCTCTAACAAAATGAAACTGAGCTTCAACATGCTTTGTCCTTGCATGAAAAATCAGATTCTTCACAATATTGATTGAACTTTGATTATCACATTTGATCATCGTAGGTTCCTGTCGTTCTTCTCCAACATCTTGAAGAAGTCTTCTTAACCAAACAACTTCACAAGTTTCTTCACACAAGACTTTATATTATGCTTCAGTAGAAGACAAAGATACAGTAGGTTGCTTTTTACTGTTCCATGAAACAATCCCGGATCCAATTCTAAACGCATATCTAGTGGTTGATCTTCGATCATCCAGATTTCCATCCCAATCAGAATCTGAGTAACCTGTCAGCTCAACATCAGATGCATCAGTATATTTAATACCATAATCAAGTGTTCCTTTTAGATACCTGAGTACTGCCTTTGCTGCATTCCAATGGCTTTCATGAGGTTTTGCCATAAACTGACTTAACACACTCACATGATATGAAATATTAGGTCTGGTTGTGGTGAGATAATTCAAACTACCCACCATCTGTCTATACACAGTGCCATTCACCTCCTTTGAACCATCATCACAAGAAAGTTTCACATTCTGTTGCATGGAAACAGTAGAAGACTTACACTAATCCATTTTAAATCTCTTAAGTATTTCTCTGATATACTTACTCTGAAAAACAAAAGTTTGTCCTACATTTCTCCAAACTTCAAGACCCAGACAGTAATGTAACTCACCAATATCTTTCATTTCAAATACCTGTGACAACTATTCCTTGATTTCATCAATTAATTTCTCTGCATTCCTTGTAATTATCAAATCATCAACATATAATGAAATCAATACTATATACCCCTGCTCATCAAATTTGGTATATAGATTTAGATCACTTTTGCTCCTCATAAAACCTTGTTGAATAAAGAAAGAGTATATCTTCTCATAACATGACCTAGGTGTGTGTTTTAGTCCATACAATTCTTTCTTTAACTTACACACTAAGTGTTCTTGCCCCTTTTCCACAAAACCTTTAGGTTGAGTAAGGTAAACCTCTTCCTTTAACTCACCATTCAAAAATGCAGATTTAACATCTAAGTGGTGTAGCTTCCAATGGTACTTTGTAGCTAAAGCAATTAACATTCTAATAGTATTCCATTTAGCTATTGGTGCAAATGTTTCAACAAAATCAATACCTTATGGTTGTGAATACCTCTTTGCAACTAGTCTAGCCTTATAATTATCTATACTACCATCTGATTCAAACTTGGGTTTGTATATCCATTTGCATCCAATGGGATTCTTATGTTTAGGCAATTCAGTAAATTCCCAAATATTGTTTTTCATTATAGATTCATATTATTCCTCCATTGCATTTTTCCATTCATCATGTTCATTTGCTTCATCAAAACTCATGGGTTCTATGACATTTGAAATGCTACTCATTAGGGCATAGTCTTTATACCTCTCAGGGAGTCGAACCTGTCGTGAATATCTTCTCAACTGATTATCTTCCTCCCCACTTTGTGAAGATCTGTCTTCACTTCTAGGTGAACCGTGACTGCTTGAATTGTCCATATCACTGGAGTCCTTGCTATTGTTGTTGTTGTTGCTGTTGTCGTTGTGGTGATAGTTGTTGCTGTGGTGGTTGCCGCTACTGCTCTTCTTTAACTCCTTCATCAAGAAGTCTCTGCCATTCCTCACGACTTTTGTCGTCATGATTTCCTACTTCCTGCTCATGGAAAAGTACATCTCTACTTGCAAACACTTTGAGAGTAGCAGGATCAAACAATTTGTATGCTTTAAATTCAGAACAGTACCCAATGAAAATACATTTAATGGATTTAGAATCCAGTTTACTTGTATCCTCCTTTGGAATATGAGCAAAATCCTTACACCCAAATACTTTCAAATTATGAACTGCGGGTTTGGACCCATAGAAGGCCTCGAAATGAGTAACATTATCAAGACACCTTGTTGGACTTCTATTCTTTAAATAAACTGCAGTATTTATGGCTTCATCCCAAAATGCATTTGAGAGATTCTTACCTTTCATCATACTGCATGCACACTCTACCAGAGTTATGTTTTTCCTTTCAGCGGTTTCGTTCTGTTGTGGAGTGTGAGGTACTATAAACTGATGTACTATTCCATGATCTTTGCAATATTTGTTGAAGTCCCCTAATTTATACTCCCCCCCTTGATCTGAATGGAGGATTTTGATGGATTTTCCTATTTGTTTTTCCACCATGGTTCTGAATTCCTTAAAGTACTAAAAAAATAACTTTTTCATCTAAGGAAGTAAACCCATGTGTATCTCGTGCAATCATCAATAAATAACAGAAAGTAAAATGCTCCTCCTAAAGACCTAGTCTGCATAGGCCCACAAACATCAGTATGCATAAGATCTAACACATCTCTCTTTTTCCTATCAGGATTAGAAGGGAATTCATCTCTGTGCATCTTTCCTAATGCACATCCATCACATAAAACCTTTTCATTCTTTAACATGGAAAGTCCTTCAACCATATTCTTCTTCTGTAATAAAAATAAATCGGGATGATTGATGTGTCCATACCTTTGATGCCAAAGAATCTATGTTGGCATAGTTGCAGAAGTCAGTGTGTGATGTGCTTTGCTGGTAACATCAAGTTTGTATAGGCCTCCTGCTCTGACTCCTGTTGCAAAAATTTTGGAATGGTCCAACAGATCCTTCACTATGCAATGATTCTTGAAGAACACAACCTTCAAGTCCTGATCTGTAATGGTGGACACAGAGATCAATTTTTTCTTCATTCCTGGAACATAAACAACATTGCGAATGTGACAAACTGTATCATTCGGCAATGTCACAGGAATGTCTCCATATCCCTTGATCTGATGAGCATGGTCATCTCCAAGATATATGCTGACACCATTCTTTGTTTCTTTAAAATTAGCATACCAATTTTTATTGCAAGTCATATGTATTGATGCTCCAGAATTTACAAACTAGGCATTAGAATCATCCGTTTCAGCAGATAAAGCAGTGTTAGACATAAACATCCTAAGATCCCATGATTCAAAATATGGGGGTTTATCAATATCATCACTAGCAATAAATAATTTGAGATCATGATTTGACAATTTTTCTACATAATGACCTGAATGTGTTCTAGGTTTATTCCTAGCCTCGTCGCTCTTCTTCTTATGACAGTCTTTAACAATATGTCCAGGTCGAACACAATAAAAAAAACTCTTTCACTCATTCCTGTCAGATTACATACCTTGATTTGGAGACTGTCTTCTCTGTGATGAACTGCCTCTCTGCCATGAACTGCCTCCTCTGACTCTTTCTCATGATCTCCCTCTCGCAGACCTCTTATTTGACCACAGTGCCAAATATTTATTTCGAGGCTTCAGATTCCCATGCCTCTCTTCCTCTTGTAGAAAAATACCTGCTAGTTCTTCAAACGTAGGAGGTTTCTCCCTTGCTGTGAGACCTGTTAAGAACATATGATAATATTCTAGCATACCATTTAAGGTAATAGTGACTAGGTCAGTGTTGGAAACAGTTTCCCCTATATTTACTAGATTGTCTTTCACCTCTTTAATACGACCCAAAAATGAACTAACAGATTCATTTCCATCCATTTTAATGCCTAGCAATTTAGTTTTCAGAAACAAAATGAGATTTATGTTGCTAGTTTTATACAATGATTTAAGCACTGTCCATTTTGCATCAGAAGCTGTAGATTATCTAATATGTGTAATTATTCTATCTTTAACTAACATGCGCAACAATACCTTTGCCTTGTTTTTGCGCTTCTCCCAATCTTGGATCTGTGCTTCTGTCGCACCTGCAGTCTCATCAGGTTTCAGTTCAGTTCCCTTCACAATGTTCCAGACACCATCGCCCTCCATCAGAATCTGCATATTGAATTTACAGTTAATGAAGTTCGATCCATCTAACTTATTGGCTTCGTTGAGGTAGGTATTTTCCAACAGATTCACCATCACGACAATTTAGTCTATGCAACTGAATCACCAAGGATATGCAACTTTCTGTCGAGTTTTTTCCTGTGTTGAGAAGTCTGTCGCGTTGCCTTCGGATCCACTGATCTAACTCTATCTCTGTACTTAGCTTAAATCATGCATGCATCCACCTTTAAATCATAACACCACCTCACATGCATATATTAACCTTTAAATCATGCTTACACGTTAATATCCAAAATATCCACTTTTAAATAAAAAGACTTAACATCACTTTATATATTAAAGAATAATATAAACTTCTTGAAAAAATAAACTTTTCACCTCACACTTACACTTCACT
>JZKD02S0159239.1:253402-274240 GCA_000966675.3 Picea glauca
AAAAAAACACATGTCTTATATCCAGACACTCACTCAAAATTACGATTCAAACTCCCTCAAATCGTGGCATGCAAATCCTGGATTCTTTATTCAGTGCTCCAATAAAAAAAATCTCACGCAATTCTTAACACCTCAACTAAACTGACGCTTTACGAACTAAACCTCAACTAAACGGGGTTGGCAAACTCCACCCGTCCTCACACATGCATGCAAAAAAATAAAACTTCACGCAACCACTTCTTACCCAGCCTGCGCAACAACAAAAGTTTCTGCACCTCACGCTTCAGTGGACTGCGGAAACCACTTCATACTTAAAATGCTATTTCAGATCCAAAATATGTACCTAGACACAAATCCTCCAAACAAGTTGTATGACAATAATTTTTTTACTGAAACAATAGTTGAAATCAGGTTCTATGACAATAAATAGTTCATTGAGACAATAGATGAAAATAAAAGAAACAATACTTTGCATACATTTCAATTTTCATTCAGATAAGATAATAAGACAAATACTATTTGAAAAAGAAAACAATCTGTCACCAGAAATTATATTCACTAGGTGGAAAACTTAACAGTGTGATACTTCAAAGCACAACCAAATCATGATGCTTGATACCCCCAAAAATTGAACCCTCCCTTTCACATTCACATATTCATTTATTTATCCATCAAAATGATTTGAATACCTATCTCAAAGATAAGTTATAGAGTTAAAATCTCCATTACATTCATACCTGTAGATATCAACTTCACCATTCAGTTCTGATTACAATTTGTGAACACTTCTTTAAACTTAGTGCAGTAGAGTTTAAGTGCTAGAAACAACATTTTGTGGTACTCTGATAGACCATCCTTACCGGACCTTCGGGATTTTCTCGGGAATCATAAGATTCCCTAGGATATAAAATCCTAACGGAGCTATCACGTGGTACTCTGACAGACCGTCCTTACTAGACCTTTGGGATCTGCCCAGGAATCAAAATATTCCCTAGGATATAAAATCCTAACGGAGCTACCACTATTGACCACAACTGGCATATACATGCACAGGTACTCTGATAGACCGTCCTTACCGAACCTTCCAGATTTTCTCAGGGATGATTAATCCCCTAGGATATAAAATCCTAACGGAGATGCATGTTGTTGGTCAGGATACGATAATATCATCAACATCACTTCCCCTTTCGAGGAATGTCCTTTTGGACTATACCAAGATTTTCTTGAAAGTATTCAAACTTTACACGAGACAGAGGCTTGGTCAACACATCTGCAACCTGCTCATTTGTGCCAACATATTGGAGCTGTACAACTCCCATCTGTACTATATCATGAATGTAGTGATACCAAATATCTATGTGCTTCGACTTGTCATGGAACATTGGGTTCTTCGTAATCTTTATGCAACTCTGGTTATCACATAGTATTATGGTGGATTCCATCTCCAGATCGAATAGACCTGTCAATAGCTTACGAATCCATATGGCTTCACAACTGGTAGAACATGTTGCAATGTATTCCGCTTCTGTCGTACTGAGAGAAATATTGTATTTCTTCATGCTCTACCATGAATTCATGGCTGACCCTAGAATGAAACAACATCCTGAAGTTCTCTTTATATCAGAAACAATTCCAGCCCAATCTGAATCAATATAACCATACAGTATGAAGTAATGATCTCCAGTGTAACATAGACCATAATCCAATGTAACCTTAAGGTATCTCATCACATGCTTTGCAACTACAAGGTGAACATATCTGGTATTTACCAAATACTGAATCAAGGTGTTCAAAACAAAGAACACATATGGCCTGGTATTCGTTAGATACATCAACAAACCAATAAGCTGTCTATACAGAGTAGCATCAGCCAATTATGATGAAGTATCAGCCAGGAGCTTCAACTTTGTTTCCATGGGTGTGTTTCTAGATTTGCATTCCAACATATCAAACCTCTTCAGTATTTCAACTTCATACTTCCCTTGGTTAAGGAAGATCTTCTCCGAGCTTTTCCAAACTTCAATACCTAAGAAATAATGCATCAAGCCTAGGTCTTTCATCTCAAATTCTATTGTGAGATTCTTCTTACAATCTGTGATGAGATTTTCTTCTCTTGCTAAGAATAAGTCATCCACATACAACAAAAATATAAATGGCTCATCATTCATAACCTTGAAGTAAAGGTTAGAATCAACTTTGCTCTTGGTAAATCCCAAGCTTGTCAGGAAACATTCAATTCTTCCATACCAAGCTCTAGGATCTTGCTTCAACCCGTACATAGCCTTCTTTAACCTGCAGACATGAGTCTTTATATCTTCAACTTCAAACCAATTTTTCACATCACATTGTGCCAACCTAGTACACTTTCTCAAATGCAACTTATTCTACACAATCATGTGCTAGCTTTACAAAGAACTATCTTTCTCACTATCTGAGAGTATGTCCTCTACTCTCTCTATAATTTTTCCTGCTAGAACCAAGACTCTGCACCTGGAAATTCTATTTATGAAGCTGAGAATGAATTGATCTATTCTCACTGTAGTTGTTGAACTCTGAGAGTAGCTCCTCTATTATTTCATGAAAAAAAATTCGTCTAAGAGGGGATCAATAACTAATATTGAAGGTAGCTTTTCCTCTTTCATGGAGGTAACTCAATCTCAAATATAGGGACTTCTCCCCCTGAATCTCATACTATATCGGAATCATAGTTGTTCCGGTTGTCTTCATGAATATTGGAACTATTTCTTCGATTACTGGAGTAAGTGTCTTGTCATAGTCTTCTCCCTCTTTCTGGGAGAATCCTCTGGACACAATTCAGTATTTATACATGTTTTTACGATTATCTGCAACATGCCTGATCTCTCAGATCAATCTTGGAATTCAACATTGACTTCCCTTCTAGTCTCAGAAAAATACATATCCCAGTCCTCCTAATTGGATTTCTTCTCTACCACTGAAACAAGGGAATCTTCCTAGGAGATTTCATGTCTCCTAGAGGTCTATGAAGCTACGATCTAGTCTTCTCAACTCTTGGCATTTGTCTGCAATTTCTGGAATATGTCTCCTTTTCCCATCCAATCCTCTCTGAGATTAGGCTCACTCTATTCTTGATTTCTTCTAAGTCAACAAATATTTCATAGTCTCTACAAGATATGCTTGGTGTTGAATACCAAGTCTTAATATAAAAAACTGATTCAGACTTCAAATGAATTCTTCTTCCTGTCAAGGTGGCTTCATTATCCTTTGACCAAGTCTACTGCAAGTTCTTGTTCTAATGTTCGGACATCTTTGGAGCCTTATGCTCCTTACAATCAATCTCCATATGAGATACTTTGTATCTCAAAAGTAGTTTCATCTTCATCTTCTTTGGCACATGAATGATCACGTATACAACTTGGATATTCTACTCCATGTCTCATATAGTATGTTTCCTCTTGCAATCATCACTATAGCTTCCTCTGGGTTATCACATGTGACCTTCCTGGAACAAGATCAACAAGGAAAAAACAAAAAACAAGAATAATACTATTTATAATAATGATAAAACAATAGCAAGAAAAATCGTCAGAGTAGCTCCTTTAGAGATATTACTTGTGACCTGCCTGAAACAAGGGTCAAAAGTAAGAAATACAATACGAAATGAGAGAAACACTCTTCTAGTGTTGTGATCAATCATTCCTCCATGGTAATATGGAACCAAGATAGGAAGTTTCTCCTAGAGGATATGTTAGTTGTATCTGGTAAGTGATTACAATAACAATTCATTTTAATAATGCTCACATGCTACCAAGTATAAAACCTTTTAAAGATTCCTTATCTCAACTATAATGTTTGCTTGTAATGAGGTAATTATCATACTTGAGATGTGCAATTTTGAATCTTATCAACTTAGTCAATCAAACCTGGAACTTGGAGTCTTGTCATCAAGAATGAGTGTTGTTTCTTTTCTTCCTAGTCTCCTTCGCCTAAGATGACAAGTATTCTCTTCAACCTGTCCTCTTTACTGAGATAATATGCTTTCTTTATAGAAACCTAAGTTATATAATAGACTCTATAATCTCATCTTTAATCAATCTAATACCTTGACTTTAATTTTGACCAATGGTTAGTATGATGGTCATAACTTTAACATACAACCTAGATGTTCATAATGTCATAACAAATAGATGCATATCAAAATAATCAAACCCAGGGTGCATTATTCATCTAAATGTGTTGGATCTAAGATCCTTCTAGATCTATGATAAAATATCCCTTCTCCTATAAATACCCTTTTAAAACTAACAGTTTATCCATATGTAAGTACATACCTCTGATAGTATTGACAGGTAGTGGCACCATCTGACATCAGTGGCAATAAATAACAAAAATTTAAAACTTCAAAGGTGTTGCAACTGATATTGATACTGCAACTGATATTGATACTACAATTGCAACTGGTACTTCAATTGCAACTGCAACTTAGGTTTTCATGAGGGAACCCTATTTTTTCAAGCTTCAAATTTTGGAAATCTAATCGAGGGACTAGATGCACTTGGATGAGGCGAGTAGGTTGGAGTTGTCTATTTTTAAAAATTTCAAGTTTTACCCCTTGAAACTTGACCTGCACAAATTTGGACTCGTACTTCTAGTACTGGTTCTTTTTTCCTGGTTTTCTGGTACCCGTCAAAACTAGGGTTTGACGTTTTGGAGGCTCTGGACACTGAAAAGGTGTACTAAAGATGTTAAATGATGCGCTAGGGTAAAGTGCACTTTTCTAGATGGTTTTTAGGCATAAATTCCTTTCCAATAAAAATCCCTAATTTTCTTGTACGACAATAATGACATTTTTGGTTACCCAGTGAAAGGTGCTCTATTCAGTCAAGATCTGAAACCATGTTAAATTTAGAGTTGTTATCAAGTTCTTTTTAGTTTGCTAGAGTATAAAAACATAAGTAGTATCACTGAAAGAAACACAATCACAAGGTACACATCATTTTATCCTAGGAAACCCTCATGGGGGAGAAAACCCAACAAAAGCTTCCTCAATACTAGATTTCCAATACAATGCCAAGACTAAAGACCAAACCACCAAGAATAACCTAGAACTGCGCATGTGCATCTCTCTCCTTATTCTTGCAACTGCAACTACCTTCAAAATATGCGCACTAGAAGTGAGTGTGAGTGAGTGAACAAATGAGGCACCCTCCTCACTTATAAATACTAGTTAAGGAGGCGTTAGGGTTATATATCTTCATCAGGTAGGGCCGATTTCACCCAATAGTGGTTCAAACCACTTTATTAAACCCTAGGGGCCAACTTCTCAAATACCACCATATAACTATTGTTTGACCAATCCACAAAAGGGGATTTGGTCATACATAAGTCTCGATATGATCAATCCACAAAGGGGGATTCGATCTATAAGATAATAACTCAATTATAATTAGAATATTCTTAGAAGTTACAATATTTAAACACATAATAAGAGTCTTCATAGGTTGTAACTTATTGTTCACTTTGCGTTGATGCCCTCGAAATTTGGAAATTGACCAAAGCTGCGGAATACTCTACCACTTGTCCATTAATCTAGAAATAATTAATATTTGAACAATTCCATTCTGATTAGACCAAGTTTTCTCCTGAACCACTGCAAAATTTTGAAATCAGTCCTTGACTATACTAAATTTCCCTATTCCTGAAGCGGGCTTTTAACAGTTTCTTCAAATTCCTTACCATATGATCACAACTTAAGCCCAAAATCCACTTCTCAGAATTGTTGCGTTTATGGAAAATTATGTTCTGATCACACCAAGTTTTCTCCTGAACTGTTGAACACTTTTGAAAACCATTCAAAATTATGCTAAATGGTCTTATTCCTGAAGTGGATTTTTAATAGTTTCTTCAAATTACTTACCATCTACTCACAACTTAAGCTCGAAATCTATTGCTCATAATTGTTGCGTTTCTGGAAAAAAAAATTATGATCAGGCCACATTTTCTACTAAACCACTGCAAAATTTTGAAAACCGTCCTGAATTAGGCTAAATCACCACATTCCTGAAGTGTGTTTTTAATAGTTTCTTCAAATTCCTAACTATTGGCTACAAAATTAATCCATAAATCCATTTCTCATAATTGATGCGTTTCTAGAAAATTTCATTTTGATCAAACCAATTTTTTTCTTGAACCCTTGCGAAATTTTGAAAAACATTCACAATTAGGATAAATCGCTCCATTCATGAAGTGGGTTTTTAACAATTTCTTCAATTTCATTACCATATGCCCAAAACTTAATCCTAAAACGCATTTCTCAGAATTGTTGTGTTTCTGCCTAGTCATAAATCCCTTTAATGAATCTGCTTTGATCTCTTCTTGGTGGAAAAAAACTATGATCTACAATCAAAACTGTACAAGGAACGATGGGAACAATTTATATGGTAATAGGAACATGTGAGTGTGATTTGGGTGCCAATGCACTTTTATTTAAATTTGAAATATTTTTTAAACCATACAAACTCATAAAACAGAATTTGTTTGTTAATTGCAAGAACGTTGGAATTATTGCAATAAACATTTTTACACTTGTAGGCTTAGGATAATTCTCTTGTGATTCATCCATGACATAAACCATGGTGTAGAAATTATCCAAACTCAAATCAAGACTTGACTTAATCTCATGAAAAGAAAAACAACTAATCATAAGAAAACAAGGGAGAGGCATAAAACAAATTGACTTAACACACAATGAAGAAGAAAAACTAACTAATGGCTAGGTTGATGGATGAACAAGCTAGTTTGATGAGTAGAAGGAATAGGTGCAGGCCTAGGATTTAACATCGACTCCTTCTGGGGATGATTCTCTCCCTGTGAAGCATCAAGAACTTGGAGACCTTGTGCGTTTCTTTTGTCTATGTTGCAACTTCCCAACATGCTCATTTGAAACCAGATCATAGTAGTTTCTTTGCATCCATTTGGCTATGGAGTCTAATTGTTGATCTAATGTATAAAAAAACAAAAAATGAAATGCTCAAATGACGAGCTCATTCAACACTCCACCTACTCTATTCAGTTGAAAACCAACTCGATCATGTGTAATTCAATTTCCAATGAAACCAAAAAACCATTTGACTACAAACAATAACTTTGTGCATGTCATTGTTTAAAATAATCCAAAGAGGATATAACATATGCGACAAAAAGTTTGCAAGAAGCCTATACTTACGGCTGCAAATGATGATCATGCTAAGACTTGCAACATTTGGGATCTTGGAAAAATAAGAATCCATACAACTTGCTATTGGATCTTGAAACTCATGAAAACCCTTTAACTGGTTGAGGAGACAAAGCTACTGCTATATGAGATCTGAATTATTGATAATATTATACTCCTCATGTTCTCCTTGAAACAACTCATTAAGATCATATGTTTCATAATAAGAAGGAGAAAGTAAATCCCCTTGAAATGACTGATCATTTTCTTCGACAAAAAACTCTTTGACATAATTGAAAACAACGAGATGATCATAGAATTAAGATGGCTCTAAATTGCTTTCTATATCTTCAAAAGAAGAATCAACATGCTTAAGAAAATCTTCATTTTTCTTAACTATCTCTTCACTTATAACATCCTTATATTTATTTCTATGATAAGAATACATTTGTTCAAATTCCTCATAGAATTCATCATAAAGAAAACCAGTTGAATACATCCCTTTGCAATAACAATTCAATGCATAATGAAAATCACTTAATGAAGCAATACTAGTAGCAGGGAGGGAATTACACCATTCATGGGATTTCCCTTCCAAGGAGTACTTGAACATATTGATAAGAACATCTTCAGGAAAAATACCAATCCTATGCATGCACTTGTGAAAATCCAAAAGATGATTAGCAGAATGATGATACTTATTTCCCCTAAACCTCGGAAGGAAATGTTTCCATACTTCTCTATCATCTACAAAATTTGGAAATCCACGTATATTAGAGAAGTCACAAAATCCATACCTCTGGGATATTATTGCTTCCATATGAATATCTTAATTCTTGAAACTATGGAGTTGCCACTAGATTCTTTAACCATGGAGTCTCCAGGTGAATGATAGCAGTCACTGTGTGTCTATGTTACAAGGGAAAAACTCTCTATGGCCAAGGGTAAACCACAACAGACAGGTATGACTGTAGAAATCAACTCAATTCCAACATATGCTATATAAACTAATGTGCAATATAAGAAAGAGGCCTACATCGATCCATCATTTGATGATGTTCCACCATTGAGCACTTTGACCCAAAGCTTTATACCTGCAAGAAGTTCTCAACAAACAAGCAGAGCAAGTATACAGTGATAATATAAAGGGGGGTTAGCACATCAAATAGCATAATCCATTAATAAAAATTACAAACACGCCCATGGATAATAATCATATATTTGCAAGATATCAATAGGACAGGAAATGAGTATTTCTATTAATAATTGATCAGCAGAAGTGACAACGATACAAACTTCCGTGTCAGCATGGTTCGAAACCAAGAAACCAAGTTCCTTCCAACTGGGTCTCCACCACTTCAATCCTCCACCAAAGGCAAGCTCATAGGAAAGAGGTAATGAGGTCCTCTCAACAATAGGGAAAGAGCTTGGGGGCTGAACACTGTGTTCAGACTTGAGGGACAGAGGGATGCATACTCAATATGAAGTAATTTATCTATAGTAACTTTGCTCTCAACGTTGAATGCTTTCTCCTTCTTTTCCATAGGTCGAAATTATGCTCTTATAGCCTTCAAGATGCAACTGGAGGGTCGAGTCAGAACGTTTCCAGTATATGGAAGGCCAAGGATCAGAGATATCCTATCGGGACATGGAAACCCGACCTCGTTTTGTATTTTCTGGCACAAATCCCTATGTATGTGGGTTGTATTGGATCAACAAGTGTATACACATCTTGCATAGCAGATAGGGAGCGTATATGTGGAAAAATATATATTTTTAGTTCTGGATTCATCAAAAGGGGATGATAAGTCTGCAAAGGGAAATGGAAAAAGGCCCTCTGTGCAAGATAGCAATGGTGAGGCAAATCTTGAAACAATAGATGCCCCATAATGTGTGAGGTTAGAGGAGTATCTACGATGGCCGAAATACATTATAAATAACATAGAAGTGGAGTGGTAGAGAACCAACTGGAAGAACTCAATTACTCATTACATTATGTACCGACTTTGCATACATGGCTGCCAAGAATAGAATGCATATCCATGTGGAAAATATAACAAACAAGTGGTCATGGCCATGAATAGGAAAATACAAATGTGGTTACATGCCAAAAGTTGTCATAGTCATGAACAAGGCCCAATGAAACTAGTCTCAAAATCAATTTGAAGATATATATATACCATGGAGTACAATCTGATCTCCCATGATCAATGAAGTCAAATAGGTAGTGGTCCAATGAAGAGGAAGCAACAACGCAGGAAATTTGTGGCCACATGGTGATGTCTTCAAGTATTCTACACTATCCGCCAAGGGTGCAAGTCTACATCATGTGAATAAATGATTTTAGTTCGAACACGATGAGACATCGTTTGATTACCGGTCATTGAGGTATACCATTAACAAATGCAAACAACCTACCAATAATGAAAGTAGGTATCAAGGCACTGAGTACATTTCTACAAGTGTGAATAAAGGAGTTGGTGTCGAACGCTTGAGAAATCCATTAATCAGGAGACATTGATGTATTCTCATCTGTCAATGGTGAGAGAGTATGCCACTAATGACTGCAAGCCTCAAGGTACTCATAAAACTCTAGGTCCCATATCCAGAATAAATGAGCTGAAGTTGATGGAAAAAGACCCGTTGAAAGGAGATCATTGAGGCATCTCTCATCAGTCGACACGAGGAACAAAGAAGGAGCTTCATGATTTGGTGGATATCGGACAAAAAACATGTTCATGAACCAATGACCATGTGCGTCTTCCGCATGTGCCAAATGTAATTGGTACATGAAAAAGACCCTTTAAATAGTAGCCAATGATGAAAAATTGTTGACAAAGGTGAGGAAACCACCAATAAGGCTAATGGCATCCAAGACACTGCACGAATCCCAAAGTGTGAATAGATGTCTTTCCGTTGAACACAAGGGAAACTACCCAGTCAACGACCAATGATGAAGTGTCGATTGTTGAGTTCAAGGTGACCTACCAATGATGAAAGTAGGGCCAGAGTGTGTGATAAGACCAAAGTATCATATGGTTATGAGACAAAACTGAGGGTATGACTGACATGCAAAGTCAATATTTCTAAGGAGTGGCCAACATAGGTTGATAGACTTCCTTTGAACAAGAGCATGAGACATATGGTGGACTACGACAACATGGACTCAATGATGTGACAATTAGATGCAGGATGCATCCATAATGTTCTCTATAGGGAGTGGAAGAGAAAGCGGTCGGTAAAGAAAAATCTGTAGTGAGATTGGCTTCCTAAGGCCATGCTAAACCCAAAATTATGATGACACAAGGACTCAATAACTTTGTGCTTTGTTCAAAGGTGAAACAACTGCATCCAATTATAATATAGTACTCGCTTCCTGCCCGTCTTTTTTTTTTTTATCATAACAAATGAATGTTATGATACAAAGGAGGGAACAAGTGTCACAAGTAAGAAAAACTAGTTCCAGCAGTGGAACGTACCTATGCTTAATGCAAGGGAATGCATGTGGGAGATGGACACTCGGGGCGATGTTCTCTCCAGGGTATAGGGTGTCAAATTGTGAAGGATATAAACAAGGCTCTACTTGGTTGAGGATGCAAACTGCTTAGGCAACGGTTTATAATGCAAAGAGAGAATCAACTAAAGGCTCAATACTGCAAGCGAGGGCATGAGATGCAATCACAACTTAATGCCAAAAATGTCCTTTTTTATATCTTTTAGTCTACTTGGTGTGAAAAAGTGGTAAACTTGTGCCAAATAGATATCTTTTCAAATCCAATTTATGAGTGTGAAAAAGACAAGTTCACTCGGACATCTTTTCAATTTTTCGTAGCGAGTCGGAAAAGAGATTAACTAAGACTCATGACCTTTCAAATCCAACTTTAACGAGCATAAAAGGGACAAATCACGCGATGATCTTTTTAGTTTTTAGATGAGTCGGAAAAGAGCTTAACTGAGACTCGTTTTTGGGAGTCTGTGGGTAATAAGGCCGCATGTGCATGAATGAGAAATGAGGCTCATCATATAGTCATGTATTGAATTATAATGGACTCCCGGTCCTAAGGAAAAACTCGGCATGGGCACCAAATGACAAAGAGGTTCTAACTAGGGTACCCATGTTTGGTAAGTATTTACCATTTATTAACGATGCTATTAATAGCAGATGGGGGGTTATGCATCACAATAAATGGGTTCGTCCCTAAGGTGTAAAAAGAGGTATTCAAAGGATAATGCAAAATGCACGATGGAGTAGATACCTATCCTATATGTTAGGTTATGAATATACCTGCTCGAGGAGACGAACGATCAACTATGACGTTGAAATCCACAAGAAAACTGAGTCAAAACTACGAAACCAGCTTAGAACCATTCTTGAATTAATCTGTTAGGTGAAAAAATATCATGAAACTATATCAAGTGGGTAAAAATAGCTTATAAATAGTAATAAAATCACAAATTACTGTATCATTTTGATTTTTACCCAAATAGTGCAATTTGGACTAATATACCTCCAAGATCCAAATGACGATTGCGAGAGCGATAGGCAATGGAATCATGAACGGGTTGGATCAGGTAACTCTTCATCCCATCTTCTTCAGATTCAGTGGTTTACATTTTTGAATTAGGTTCCATTTTGTTAGTTTTTGAGGGCGCAACTTGGTGTTTTCGGTATACGCGGGTTTCTTTGAATAGGTCACATATACGACTAGATATATTCCCCTGTGTGAACCACAGGGGGCGTATATCAAGCCCTACCCACGACTGAGAGCAAGTAAAGTCATGTATATGTACGCAAAAGGCAAAAAAGAGGGGTTTCTAACTAAAAAATGATTTGTTTTTTGCAGGATGGTGTTGGAATGGAGAGAGCGTGAACATGAGGAGGTAGATGTAGCAGTGGATCGGGATCTGGTGGCTCAAGTGGCTCTAAAAATATGTGGTTTATACAAGTTTTGGGCTCTCAAGGGAATGAGGGCCCAAGTGAGGTTGTTGGAGATGTTGGTGGGCTATTGGGATCCTGATAGCGAGAGCTTTATTCTTGATGGACCACCATTAAGGATTGAAGTAGAGGACATCTACTTCTTAACTAGTCTTTTACGTCGAGGAGAGGTTGTGAAACTCAATTCATGTGGAGCGGGGAGTGGGATGAATATTGAGGAGTATATCGAAGCCCACTTTGTTGCAGGGACTCCCATGGTGGGAAGTCAAGTCCCCATCCGGGCTATAAGTAACCTTAGCCTGAAGATCATTTTGCTCATGCTTACAAGGATTATAGGTTCAACCTCGTTGCATCAAGCATCGAGGCCACTTATGTTTTATGCATTAGAGTGTGCGAGACCCACAATGCACGATTCATGTACCTCACTGCTGAACAATATGAAAGGTCAGTTGACAGAGTGCAAGAAGGGGGGTAAGAGAAACTTCGTGTTTTCCTCTATCCTTTGCAGTGTCTTTTTCAAGCGGCTTCTAGGTCTAGGACCCAGAGTGGATATCCTTCCTAGAGGACCACGTGATCCAGCCATGGCACGTTGGATCGAGGTCATGAGACGACAGGGGGGAGGTAGGATGGCAACAACCTACAATGATGATTTTTTATTCTGGTGGCGGAGACAAATCATTTCTCTAGACGACTATCCCTATGTGGGGATCGATTTCAGAGGGGACCCAGATATGTTGCTTCCACCAGGAGACGCCTACGGCGCCATAGGTAAAAGTTTTCACATATTTCATTTTTTTGTATTTTTGTATTTAAGGAAACAAAAATATTTTTGGATGGTGTTTGAATATTAACTAGATACTTGTGTGATTGCAAATGTGGGTCCGCAACGGCCAGAGGGATTCCTACGACATAGACAGAGGCATCGGGGAGATGAGGCAGTGGGAGTAGAAGCAAAGAGAGTCCTACAGAATGTGCAGGGAAACCTGTCTCGTTTGACACAGAGGATTCCTATGGTTCAGGTAGAGGATCTACCTGAAGCCATGTAGCGGCAGGTTGTTGGTGTACCTAGAGCAGGGGTACGACTCTTTTGGCATCTCGCAAATGATGTGGTTTTCTATCATGATACACATCCGGAGTCACAGGCGTAGATGTCATGGGATATGTATATCGACTGTATATGTATTTTGAGGGTTTTAGCCCCAATTTTGTAACATAAACACCATATTTTTTGAAATATATAAAGAGGGATCTTTAGCTTTACTCATATCTTACAATGTGTACATTGATTTAATGGTTTTATTTACTTTATTAATGTGACAAATGGAAATCTAAAACATAATTAGCGTAGGCATTGGATACATGATTAGAACTTCTAGGGATGTGAAAATATGTAATAAAATCAAATTTTCATTCTAAAACACATACCCATAGCAATCAACAGAGTAACGTAGGATCACACACACGGTAACGACCGTTCAACTAACATACTACTTACTGAGAATCCAGGCGAACCTCTAGAGAGTGAACACCATGTGAGATGGCATCGCGCAAAATTTCTATGACGATGCTATATTTGGCCACATTATTCGTGGATGGCCCTAGGCATACACCACCTGAAGACACCAGTAGACCCTCGGGCGAGTAAATCACCCAAGCAGTGGAAGACAAGTTCTGTGTATGATGACTGGCTCCATATGCGAATCCTAGGTAGACCGAAGACTCCGTTGACATCTACCAACCAAAAGGGAAAACTTGATAAGCAAGCCAAAGACAAAAAGAAAAGGGGAAACAGATGTATATACACCAAATTTACATTAGTATACAAAGGGTTTCTCCCAAGCCTAGGGCTCAAGCATAATACCTTTTCAAGTAGAGCCCATTTTTGGGCTCGACCAGTTTATTCCCTTCATAATCTTCCAACTTGTAGGATCCTTTTTCTAGAACACATCACACGATATAAGGACCGTGACACATGGGTTTAAACTTTCCTTCCCCTAGCGGTTCTTTGTCTTGGTCATACAAGAGGACCAAGTCACCCTCGGCATACAACTGGGGAGAGACAAACTTGTTGTACTGCACTTGACATGTTTCTTGTTTTCCTCGATAGCCGTAAAGGAGTCCCGACACTGCTTGTCAAGACTCTCTAGGTGTACAAGGCGTAGCTCTAAATTTGAAGTGTCGGGTAGGAGCTCGACTGCCAGCTTGAGAGAAGGTATTTCACATTCAACAGGAAGTATCAAATCCACATTGTGTACTAACTGAAAAGGGGAAAAACTAGTGGCAGTCTTGACCGAGGTTTGGTATGCCCAAAACGCGAGATATAGCATGATGTGCCAATCAGAATTACTCTGGCTATAAGTTTTTTGAAAGATGGTCTTGAGAGACTTGTTGATGGCCTCTACTTGCCCATTTTCCTGGGGGTAATAAGGAGATGAGTGACCATGTCTAAACCCCAGCTTGGATTCTAGTTCTACCATCATTTCATTCTGAAGGTGACTGCCATGATCAGTGACAATCTCACTCGGGATACTGAACTAGACGATAATTTGGTTGAACACGAAAAAGGCTGCAGTCTTCCCATCGGATTTTACAATAGGCATGGCTTTGACCCACTTGGTAAAGTATTCGACAACCATGATAATGTGTTGATGCCCCTTAGCCAAAGTTGGGTTGCAATTGACGAAATATACCCCCCAGTTGGTGAAGGTACTGACGGTAATGACTGTGTGAAGAGGGGATGGATGCGAGCGCATTTTCCGAGTGAACACCTGGCAGGGGTGACACTTCTTAACTGCTTCAATACAATCTTTAAAGATGGCAGGCTAGAAGTAACCGATTCGTAGGATTTTTTGGGATATCAGAAGCCCAGATAGGTGACCACCACAAGCCCCTTTGTGGCAATCATTTATGACCAACTCGGCTTCTTCGTTAGTTAAGCAATGATGTAAGATACTATCTATTCCTCGACGATATAAAGTGTCACCGACAATGGTATAATTTTTTGCTTGGTATGTAACACGTCGTCAATCATCTCACGAGAGTTGTTGAGGGAACTAAAAGGTTTGAATATATAAAACAATGTCTCCATACCAGGGGTTAGATGAAGAGACAAGGAAAATGTGTTCGTCTGAAAATGAATCGACATGGATAACATTCTCATCTAATCATGGGAAATCAGATATTAACTCTGCAAAAACTAGTGATTTCTTGGACTTGGCCGAAGCAAAGTCGAGATCAAATTCTTGTAAGATGACAATCCATTTATTATATTTCCCGCCTATGATACGCCTAGTGAGGATGTATTGAAATAGATTGACATCAACAACCACAATAGTCTTTCAAAGCAATATATAGTGTCATAAATGTTGGACTATGTGAACAAAAGTCAAAACTATCTTTTCAACATGAGAGTAATTAAGCTTAGGACCGACTAAATTTCGACTGAGTTAGTAGATGATGTGCTCATGGAGTTAATCATCTTCCTGAACTAGAACCATACCAATCATTTTTTCAGACGCGAAAATATACAACAAGTAATCTCTACTATAATCAGGAGATTTCAGCAGAAGGGTCGATACTAAGGCTTTCTTTAAAGTGTCGAAAGACTCCTGGGCTCACTCACCCCAGATAAAAGGAGTGTCTTTATTAAATAGGCGCATGGAACCCTTAGTGATATTGGCATAATTCACTATAAACCGACGCAGAAAGTTAGCTTTCCCATGTAAACCTTGAAGTTGTCTAATTGTGCGTGGGGGAGGCAATTGAAGTATTGCCTCAACCTTAAGAGGATCTACCATGATCCCAGTCTCGAAAACTAAGAATCCTAAGAGACGACTGGACTTAACGCAAAAGATGCATTTGTGAGGGTTTAACCAGATTCTATAGTAACGACATCTTTCAAAAACCAACCGAATGTGTGTAACATGATTGACTCTCTTGCGAGAGTGAGCAACAAGAACTCTCCGGCGTTTTTCAGGCCAAAAGGCATTTTCCAGTATGAAAAAGTACCCCAAGGACATATAAATTCCCTCTTGTGTTGGTCCTCGAGTTTGATCTGGATTTGGTTATATCATGAAAATCCGTCCATAAAGGAAAATATTTTGCTTCCCACACATTCATCGAGAATCTGATCAACGAAAGGTGTGGTGAAGTTATCTTTAGGACAAGCCTTGTTCAGGTCACAAAAGTCTATACACACATGGATGGTTCCTTGATTTTCATTCACAAGAATGGGTTTGGATACCCATTTGGTTAAGGGAATCGAGTAGATGAAGCCAACATTAAGTAGCTTCTCCACCTCTGCGTTAATAGTGGGGGCCTTCCTAGGATTAAGAGCTCTAAGACATTGTTAAACAGGTTTATAATCCAGATAAGTCCTAATCTCATGTTCAAAAATATGAGGGTTGATCCCTGGCATCTATTCATATGAACAAGCGAATACATATCAAAATTCTTTGAAGAGTTTGGTGTAGATCAGAATCTCTTCTGGCGAACAATCCGCACCTATATTTACATTCTCAATCTTGCCAGGGGTGCGATAGATATCGATCGGGACGGTAGGAGAAATACCCGCCATATTTCCTTCGGCATAAATGTCGTGCGTATCAAGTGGAACTACGGCGTGACAAACTATCTCACTCAAGGTAGACCAAAAATCATCTTGCTCGATTCTTTCAAGACTTGGGAGAAAATAATATCGATGATTCATATCATCCCAAGGTCTCTCGAAATCATTAATGGCTTCGAGGATGGCTTTGTCTAAAGGCAAAGTCTCATTTAAGAAATCATGATAACAAGATAACAAGGTGGTCCATACAGGCCTAAGAACGAGATCCTCCTCGTCCGTATGCGAGGTAACAGGATAGGGATCGACGAAGGAGTCAAGAGTGGCTTGATACCCAATATCCGTTGTCAATAGTGGCATATCCATGCCAGCATGCGATTGACCTTCACTCGACGAAGATGGAGAAGGTAGGGTCCATGGATCACTAAGATAGGAAGTGCGGAAAGGAATGGACCTCCCTACTAAAGCAGGCCTACCAGACATGGTGTAAACTTGATGAAACGGTGCCGAGAAGTTGAAAGTACCCATGAGGGAAGAATGCATTCCGACACCGATATTCTCAGTTGTCAGCTGAGAATTGTCGATCACTAGGATCGACGATCCAACAGATGCATTCGGACTAGAGTACATAAAGGATAATTGGTTGACCATCACGATATCTCCCTAATGAGGAAAACAAAGTGTGCGGAAAATGGATGATACGACAATGACCATAGCATAGGTCCAATTGTGATCTAGTAACAAGTTATAATCGAGAGGTGCATCAACTACCTCTACTTCCACCTCTACCGTCTTCCCACCTAACTGGACTGGAAAGTCGGGAAGAATACCATGAGGGAAAAAGGAATGATTGTCAAATGCAGTCAACATGTTCGACGACTTGGAAAGGGTTGGAGAATGAATATCTTTCCAACAGACCAAGGACATCATGCAAGTGGTAGCATATTCATCAATGACCGCTCATTTGATAGTATACTTGGAATACTCCACGTGAATTTGGAAAGCCATATGGTAGGGTAACCGAGGCTTCACATGCGTGACATCGAACTTGATAACTTTCGAGACACTGGGTTCTAGATCTCCTAAGGCAGAGAATAAGGCATTCCTTTGTGATGGACATGTCTGGAGTACCTCCAAAGCCGACATCACACAAGGGGTTTGGCCTATATCCTTAACAATAGAGTAGTTTTAGCGGCTCTAGCATTAGGGTTGTGGGTAGACTGATTGATTACTCCTTTTGAAATATGAGGCAGTGGCTTTGGTTTCTCGATCTGTAAGTTCATCTCTGGGGGGGAGGAGGAGCTTCTAGGCTGGTACTATCTTTTGAAGAGCTATAATCTCGAGAGCGGGTGGCTATATCAATTTTTGTGTCGACCATATTGATGCAAACACAATCACCATATTGCAATGGTGGGTTTTGACTTCCACTAGATGCATTTCTAGTGTTTGAAGAGATCGAGGCTAAGTGTTGATTGTGTGTGAATGGGTTCATCAGCACAGTAGGCGGTATATTTAAAAGCCTCGCAGCCTCTGCAAGTTTTGGGAATAAGTGTGTAAAGTGGTCATCTGTACAAAGCTTACAAGGAAACTTCACCTTATGTTTCTCTTTCTTTCCCTCTCCAGCATTGTCATTCTGTTTCCCATTATTATCTTTGTCCTTGGTTTTATTATTATTCTTCCCACCCTTATGATTATTTCGACCTTTCCTTTTATTCCCATCTAGCTGCTAGTCACCATTTGGGTTCTTTGACGATTGCATGAAATGTACATTTGTCAATTGGGTGGGTTTGGAGGATCCAGATGAAGCTGGCCCTCCAGCAGAATTCGTTGCCAAGTCTGTGGATTTTACATTGGCATACCCTACAATGCCATTGGCATGAGGTTGAAGATTTTGTCTAGGATTGTGATTTGGCCACGGTGTGTCTGGAAGAAGGTGGTATAACATCCAAGACTGGTCATATATCAAATTGAGTTGTTGGGCTCTAAAGATAGCTTCTTCCTCACTGAAGACCCCGGAAGTAGAAACATCCTTTGAAATAGGAGCATGCAAATACTTTAGGAACCATTCTAGAAGAAAGGTCTGGGGTATAGGAGTCTTAACCACCTGCCTTCTCCTACGCCATTCCTGGATATGGTCCGAGATGTGAGTGTCGGTACCCTAGCATAAAGTCGACAAAAGTTCAAGGACAACATCATAACGAATGGCCAATTGAAAGTGGTTGAGAAAGGCTAGCGCCAACTGATGAAAAGACCCATATGGCCCCTTAGGTAGCTCAATGTACCATTGTGACATGACTCTAATGAGAGTGCGCTGAAACAATCATAATCTAATAGAATCATGATTCAAAGAATTCGATGAGCACCAAAGATGAAAAGTAGTGACGTGATCACCAGCGTCCTTGCCATTCTTACCTTCAAACTTTGGAATGTCTGAAGGAAGTTTGGTAGGGGCAGGGGGCCATGTGGGATCATGAATCACCGGGTCATTCATTAGTTTAGATAAATCTGGCAGATTAAGCATGTCCAGAAAGGGAATATGGGATTACGACACCTGGTCTCATCCTCCCGCGAAATATTATGTGTTAGGAACTGCATTCCATCCAAGATTCTAGTAAGGACCAAAACCTTGTCCGGAATTAAAATACCCTCCTCCGAGCTTATTCATAAAAGATGGGTTGGGCATATTTCTAGCAGGAATGTTCTGATAACGGTTATGAAAATTTCCCCCAACTGGATTGGATCCAAGTTGGGGAGTGCCCAATGTGTAGGACTGACCTCCTCTAGGTGGGAATCCAGAGGATTGAAGTGGATTTGTCATGCCAAAAGTATTGGTCGGAATCATCACCGAGGGCATAGGGATATAGGGAAGAGCTTGTCCCTCGGTTGGGTTGTTCCATCCAGCTATAGAAGGATTAGACCCAGGGTTAAGAATAGGGACACCTCCCACATTAGGATTTGCTTGGGGAATATGAGAACCACAAAACAGGAAACACTACTGCATTTGGGTCAAATTCCGATGGCGCGTTCGACGCAATTTCCACTTTCTATTATCGGAAGACCGACAAACCTCAGACCCCCTCAAGCGTCGTTTCACATGACGTAGTTTTTCCGATGACCACGTTTTTGTCTATATTGTGACGTTTCAAACGTGGCAAGAGATACGTTGCAAATGTGGCAAGACCGATGTTTAAAACATGGCAAGAGAGACGTCTGAAACGTGGCAATAGAGACATCCAAAACGTGGCAAGACTGACGTCTGGAATGTGGCAAGAGTGACATCTTAAACGTGGCAAGAGAGACGTCTGAAATGTGGCAATAGAGACATCTAGAACGTGGCAAGAGAGACGTCTTGAACGTGGCAAGAGCGACATCTTAAACGTGGCAAGAGAGACGTCTTGAACGTGGCAAGACCAATGTCTTGAAGGTGGCAAGAGAGATGTCTAAAACGTGGGAAGAGAGATGTCAGGAACGTGGCAAGAGAGACGTCAGGAACATGGCAAGAGAGACGTCTTATACGTGGCAATAGAGACATCTAGAACGTGGCAAGACCGACGTCTTGAAGGTGGCAAGAGAGACGTCTAGAATGTGGGAAGAGTGACGTTAAGAGGTATCATCTCCGACGTGGTTGCTATGGGAGCGACACTCCAAGATGTCGCAATATCGACCTTCTTGTAGGTATTTAAAAAAAAATACGATATTAGTACTAAGAGGGATAGGTACATTAACCTTTTCTAAGATACTAGCCATATCAATATTTAAATCTATATCATCGGTCTATATTTAAGAAACTCAGATTTTTTTATTAACAATTTATCCTCTTAGTTTATGTATCCATTAGATACAATGTTCTTAACACTTTCATAACTCTGTAGCCACTAGGTGGCATTGGTTCTTTTATTTCAATCTTAAATAATGACCTAATATTTTTTTGATAATATTTAGATAAGACTATAACAATTGATTGTAATTCCATGGTTGCTGGTGTGCAGAGATGTTTTTTGGGGTCTATAATTTATGAGTCAAAGAGAGATAATAGTCTCTATTAGAGACATCTGATGTTGGTCACCTGCTTTAGTGTGGGTAGGAGAATAATCACAACATCACAGATGAAAGATAACATGAAGTAGAAAAATATTTCAATATACA
>JZKD02S0159239.1:285250-303810 GCA_000966675.3 Picea glauca
AATAATGAATAAACCCAATCTATTCCAACAACACAAGAGGAGAACCAAACTTTAGAACACAAAGAATACAAAATGGAGGTCTAGGATTTGTAGTGTTATTCCTATTCTACCACATAACAAAATAGTGAACACAATATAAATGAAAAACAATACCCTCGTATACCCCCGTTGGAGGGGAAAACCTAGTTTCGAAAACGTCGCAATTGCGACATACATTTTCACAAACGTGGCAAGAGAGACGTTCCAGTGGAAAATGTGGCAAGAGCGACGTTAACGTGGCAAGAGTGACGTTAACGTGGAAATTGCGACATACATATTCACAAACATGGCAAGAGAGATGTTCCAATGGAAAACGTGGCAAGAGCGATGTTAACGTGGCAAGACCGACGTTAAGGTGGCAATTGCGACATACATCTTCACAAACGTGGCAAGAGAGACGTTCCAGTGGAAAATGTGGCAAGAGAGACGTTCCAGTGGAAAATGTGGCAAGAGAGACGTTCCAGTGGAAAACGTGGCAAGAACGACGTTAACATGGCAAGACCAATGTTAACGTGGCAAGAGCGACATCAACGTGGAAAGAGCGACGTTATCGGGAAACATGATTTTTTTTTTTATAAATTTCCTCTATTTTGCGACAATATGGACAATTTTGTCCATAACGCCGCAAATAAAACGTCGGAATTTTTACAATACGTAGTAGTGAAAGGAGTGTAAGGAGGTGTAGTGCCCACAAATCTAAAGCTAGTGTTAGGGCCAGAAGTTGGGATGGTAGTCGAAAACTGCAAAGTGAAGTTAGGCATACCATAAGAAAATGGACTAGAAGCCATAGGGATGGTCTGAACATTGTAACTTGGTGAGTGACCGAAACCCCCAAAAGGGTTTGATGCAAGAGATGAAGCATTAACTACAGGTTGAGCCATAGTACCGGTATAAGCCTCTGGCACTGCAAGTATAATGGTTGCAGGTGTCAAAGGGGTGCCATTAATTATAGTGGGTATGGGAACTCCCAGTGTTTTGAATACTAGACTCCTTACTCATCATTGTCGAACCAAAAGTCTGAAAAGTGGATGTGTCTGTACCACTCCTGATAACTCTATGCCTTTTAGAAGGAAAGAACTCGAAAACTGGTGGTAATTGTAACAACCGGCGGGACTTGCGAGGAAGCTGTTTTGACTCTACGATGACTTATGACTCTCCAACGAATAAAAATATATCCTAAGGCCAACTAGTAGTCAAAGAGCATACCAAAAATTCAAACGGCCAATATGCATGCAAATGGGCTAAAGCGGTTGAGTGGCCTCCCTCGCTAAAGAAGGTATGTCTCATCCAAGAGGGACCTAAGACTCCCTACTAAATTTTGGAGGTAACATAATCAGTTATAAGGGCCCTCGTAGCCTTAACAACCAGTCGGTCAAATCCCCCTGGAGAGGTAATCCTCCATAAATGTTGTATGTTGTTCGACCCCTATCTGACTCAGGATACAAGTAGAATAACCCCTGCAAGTAACCTATGAGATACCTAAGTCAAGAAACTAATCAACCACTGTATAACCGATGCAAAGGTGAGTAGTCGTAAGTTCGGATCACCGTATGGGCAGGGTAGAAAATCCCAAAACCTTGAAAGCACCGCCTCTCACAGAGGTAGGGGTACTAGCAAAATCCCCAAATACGAATAAATCCACAGAAATATATCTGATTCTAGGTGACTATCCAGGTGTTATCCCTTCAACTAAATTCACGTGACCTCATGATTAACTCCGGTGTGAGCAGAGCCTCCTGATATTACCAATTATACAATGGATTTCTCAACTCCCTGTCTCAGATGCATATGTTGATTTAATTGCCCTGGAGAAGTTTACTCACAAGATCCTATTCCAAGGCACTAAATCCTAGGCTAGTTTGTGCACCCTAAAAAATAAAATCGTGACTAATCAATTTTAGTTTAAAGCATAAATTTTATTGGCCGTGGTTACTCAAAAAGGTATGTAAGTGAAACTCATGATGTTATGACTTTGCAAGAAAATAAATATGGATATATAATGCAAATTCTATCTTTAAATTTTCAATGAATGATATGCTAATAAGAACAGTGCAGTCTTCAATTTCAACTCTACAATTCAGAAGTAAAATGCAATCTTTCACTAAATTCGCTAAGCTAATGATAAAGATTCAAAGACGAAAAATGCCAACCAATGCAAAATGCGTATTTTTTTTGTATTTTCAAAATACTAAAAAGAAAATGAATGGACAAATGAGCAACTTGATATATATATTCTACTGTGTATAAAAGCAATAACCCGAGAAGAATACCAAGCAACCACGCAAACAGTCCAGAGAACAAGGAAAAGTAAAAAATGGAAAACAAGGAGAAATACTCCGCCCAAAAATTCAACTCCAAACAGGTTTCTTGTCATCCCAGATAATCTCAACAGACACTACAGAGACCTAAGAAGGCTCAACAATCTTCAAATCCTACCCAACAGTCACTAAACCAAGCAAACAAGCCAGAGGAAGTGGTATATGTGATTGTTCATGAGAACAGAGCGTATATATGGCTCTTGTAGTGATACAACAAGCGTGTATACGTGATTGTCAAGGCAAAAAGGGCTTATATGCTTTAAAACAAGGCCAGACAAGGGAAAAAGGATGAAAACTCAGACCCAGAGTGAACAAGACATGTCAAGTAGTGATACGACAAGAAACACAATGGAAGAAGAGCAATGTAAGAAGAAAAAGTAATTCAACCCTTAGAAGGAAGATCTCTCCCTAGTGGAGTCACCATTTATGTTATAAGGGGAAAACTCTCTATGGCCAAGGGTAAACCACAACAAACAAGTATGACTGCAGAAATCAACTCAATTCCAACATATGCTATATAAACCAATGTGGAATATAAGAAAGAGGCCTACCTCGATACAACGTTTGATGATGTTCCACCATTGAGAACTTTGACCCAAAGCTTTATACCTACAAGAAGTTCTCCAAAAACAAGCAGAGAAAGTATACAATGATAATATAAAGGGGTTTAGCCATTAGATAGCATAATCCATTAATAAACATTACAAACACGCCCATGGATAATAACCATATATTTGCAAGATATCAATAGGACGGGAAAGGAGTATTTCTATTAATAATTGATCAGCATAAATGACAACGATACAAACTTCTGTGTGAGCATGGTTCGAAACCAAGAAACCAATTTCCTTCCAACTGGGTCTCCACCACTTCAATCCTCCACCAAAGGCAAGATCATAGGAAAGAGGCAATGAGGTCCTCTCAACAATAGGGAAAGAGCTTGGGGAATGAACACTGTGTTTAGACTTGAGGGACAGAGGGATGCATACTCAATATGACGTAATTTCTCTATAGTAACTTTGCTCTCAATGTTAAATGCTTTCTCCTTCTTTTCCATAGGTCGGAATTGTTCTCTTATAGCCTTCAGGATGCAACTGGAGGGTCGAGTCAGAACTTTTCTAGTATATGGAAGGCCAAGGATCAGAGATCTCTTATCGTGACATGGAAACTTGACCTCATTTTGTATTTTCTTGCACAAATCCCAATGTACGCTGGTTGTAGTGGATCAACACGTGTATACGCATCTTGCATAGAAGATAGGGAGCGTATATGTGGAAAAATATATATTTTTAGTTCTGGATTCATCAAAAGGGGATGATAAGTCTGCAAAGGGAAATGGAAAAAGGCCCTCTATGCAAGATAGTAACGGTGAGGCAAATATTGCAATAACAATCTGGATTTTGTTCACCATAAAAAGCCATATCCGATCATTCTTGTTCTCCCAGGGAAATATGTTGTGTTACTCCATTCCTTGACAACAACACTCGAAGATGTTAGTCCTAAGGTCTACACTTGACTGCTAAGGGAAGAGCTAGGCCACCTCAAATGTTGGAAAGATTGTCTTTTAGGGATTTGAGTTTGTTTGTTTTGATGGTCAATTGATAGATAAGTTTTCAGGAATAGGGATTTAGTGGACAATTCAACAACATCAACTACAAGGTTTTCTTTAGCTGGTAGGATGCATTTTGGTAAGCAGACAAAGATATAAAGATAAAAAAAAAGGAAATACTAACAAGCATACAATGTGTGACTTGTTGTATGAAGTTTCAGACTTAAATGATATTCCAAATCCAAAGGATGTACCTAGACACAAATCCTCCAAACAGGTTGTATGATGATGCAGGAGCATCGCTCACTCATCAAGTGAGCAAGCGCATGGAGTAGAAAGGACAGCTGGATGAGCCAGCACACATTTTGAAATACTTTGGAGATTGTTGCATCGTTCTTTAACTGAAGTCATTTATAAAGAAGCGCACTTGTATTGTAATGGACCTTGAGCCTTTAAGCTCTCGTCCTTTGGTAGATGAGAAATTTAATAGATTTAATGCAGGAAGATAGATGTTTAAGTCTAGATTAGACAGTTTTAGAGTTCGAGAGGGAAACGGAATATAGACACCCTCCTTTGTACATTGTAACATAGGCTAGAATAGAAGCAAGGAGAGAAGAGCAGCAGAGAAATTGTGTGCAGAACCACCATGTACAAATATTAAATTAATAGAAAAGATTTGATTCAATTCCATGGCTGTGTTATTCTCTGTGTATTGTTGATATTATGTTTATGAGTATTTGCTTCTGGTTATGCACTTTCTTCGATATGTTGTGTATGTGGTTTCATAGTTGAACTGAAGCTGTGAGAGTAAGAAATTAGTTTCAATTGTTTCTCTATTCTGAACCAAGGGATTCCTGCAAGGAGTGCAGTGGAATTTGTCCGCAAGGAGTGCGCGACTGCAGGGTTCATATAGAGATAAATTTTGTTCTAAGCTCTCAGAAGTGAAAATTTGGCGTTGGAGATGTGCAAGGCGTGCACAGGACGGAAGAATACTCAGAGTTGCAATTCTGAGAAAAGGGAATTAGGACTGCTGCTCCAGGTGAGCGTGCAGAGTCGAGGACGCTTCAACACTTAGGCGTGTTAGAAGAGTTGCCACAAGGAGTGCGTGCAACAAGTCCTCATAAAGACTTGTGAAGCGAAGACAAGCCAAGGAGGAAAATGCCTACAGATCACGGAAGGAGAATTGCAGGGGTGCTGTGGAAAGCCCAAGAGAAACTCCACAGTTTGGCGGGTGGTCGAACAAGTTCTCACAAAGGGAGCATTTCCCTCATTCGCAGAAGACATCAAAGGAAAGGTGGACGATTGAAATCCCCTGGAGAGATTCCACGAGAACTCGACGACCGTCAGATCTTGCAAAGGTGCGCGGAGATTACAGCGCGAGTATTTAGAAGTTCGAAGCTCAAGAGGAAGTAGTGTCATTGATTTGGGTTCATAGGCACCATCAGATTTGCACGTGCCATAGCATATCGGCATATCGCGAGTTGAAGCACCAAGCCATTGGAACGGGAGTGGTGACACCGCGATCTGCGATATCCCGATAGGATCACAAACGTTGATCATGGAGACGCATGTCAAGGAATCCCATCTAATCAGGGTTCAGAGAATCGGGGTTCTCGACGAGAGAGGACACTTGCATGTCGGATTCGCGATCCACGATATCCTGACGGTGACGTGGCAGTGTGGGACCCCGGGAGCTAGCGGAGTACAGATGGCATTGTATCGGAGGGTCGGCACATCGGGGCTCGAAGTTTGGAAGTTCAGAATGTCGACATCGCGGGTGGCGATATCCCTATAGGAAAAACTCCGATAGTAGAAGAGGAGAAAGTCAACGATTGACCCATATCGGGGTTCAGGGACTCGGGAGGCATAAGGCACGCGAGCATAGAATTCACGATATCACAAATTCCGATTTTCCGATTGTTAAAGGAGATCATTGGAGAGTGTTGTGGGTGAAGAATTCCCGATGGGGAATAAGAGGAGCAGGGACGCTCTTCGGGCCAAATATTAGAGAAGGTTCTGGTGAGAGCGGTCGTTCCCCGAGGAGTGGGGAAGGTTGCGTCAGAGTGGTATCAGAGCGGGAATAGTTCTTTGCTTTCTATAGCGAAGAAGGAGAAGGAGTAAATACACCATGCCACCCAGAAGGGAAAGGCAGTCACCTGATCCCGAAGACAGGGAGGTGCGAAGAAGAGGTAGGGCGACAGGAAATCCAGAGATGGAAAGGCAAATGAGAGATCTCCGAGCAAGGCTTGAGGAGATGGAGACAACACAAAGACGCGGAGTTGGTGCAGGGGATATTAGTGATCCTGAGGTCGAAGAAGAAGCTGGACATGAAGAACAGGTCACAGCAGAAGACGCATCGACAAAGCGGTTGATAAAAGCCATCGCAAGGATGGGTGCGAAGGTGAAGATGGATATTCCAGTCTATGAAGGGAGTCTGGATGCAGAAGAGCTGCTAGATTGGATAAGAGCTCTTGACACCTACTTCGACTATGAGGATATCGAAGAGGACAAGAAATTCAGACATGTTGTCACCCGATTGAAGGCACATGCAGCATTGTGGTGGGACGAGCTACAGGCATATAGACGTTCCAAAGGTAAGCAGAAAATTAAAAGCTGGGACCGAATGATTGCTAAGATGAAAGAAAAATTTATCCCAAGGGATTATCAGATCACACTGTTCAGGCGAATGCAGAACCTGAGGCAGAAGATGATGACGGTGAAGGAGTACACCGAGGAATTTTATAAACTCAATATCAGGGTAGGTCATCGGGAGAGCGATGATGAGAAGGTGGCGAGATACCTGAATGGTCTGAGGTATGATATTCAGGATGAATTGAGCATGGTAACCATCAGGACGGTGGAGGATTCTTACCAGATGGCTCTGAAAGACGAGGAGAAGCTGAGCCAAAAGCAAGGTCAGCGAGGGCGAGGCAGAAGCCAACCAAGAGGCAAAGAGGTTGCCCAACAAAGAACTCAAAATCCCAAAGAGGAATGGAAGAAACCTCAGGGTAAGATTGAAAGAGGTGGGACCTCACAGCAAGGCCCACATGTCGAACAGAGAGGACCGTAAAATGATCAGCGAGGAGATTATGCTGATGCAAACACACTTCCTCGTACTAGAGGTCGAGGTAGAGGAAGAGGAGGAGTAATCACATGTTTTACATGTGGGAAGAATGGGCACAAGTCATTCGAGTGTCCAGAGAAAAAGAAGGATGCAGGAGAAGCTCACATCACTGAAGAACAGAGGCGTGATGCTGAGAATGAAGATGCAGACAGTGGGAGATCGCTTGGAATACATAAAGTCCTTTTGACACCTGAGAAAGAAGTGGCAAGGTCAGTACAAAGGACCAGACTGTTCAGGACAACTTGCACAACCAAGGACAAGAAATGCAAGGTCATTGTGGACAGTGGAAGTACCGATAATCTCGTTTCGATCGAGATGGTGGAAAAGTTGGAGTTGGATACAACTGATCACCCGAGTCCATACAAAGTATCATGGCTACAGAAAGGACATTAGGTGAGTGTTTCCAAACAGTGTTTAGTCGAATTCAAAATAGGTGGGTATAATGATAAAATCTTGTGTGATGTTATTCCCATGGATGTATGTCATTTATTGCTCGGTAGACCATGGCAATATGACAGAAATGTAGTTCATGATGGAAGAATGAACCCATATACCTTAGAGAAAGATTGGAGGACACACAGGTTGCTTCCAATAAAAGATAAATAAGTGAAGCCGGAAGTAAGCAGCACGATACTTCTCATGAGTGGGAAGGAGCTTCTCACAGAGATGGAGAAGAAAGAAGATCCACAATTCTTTGTGGTCAGGAAGCCGAGAATTGTTTTGACTAGCACAAGAGTGGACGATCTGCCAGATGAAATTCAGGAACTGCTGGAAAAATTTGTTGATATCATCGTGGACGAATTACCTCATTCGTTGCCACCGATGAGAAGTGTAAGTCACCACATAGACCTCATAACAGGAGCTAGTTTACCGAACAAGGCAGCGTACAGGTTGATGCCACAGGAAAATGAGGAGGTCAAGAGGCAGGTCCAAGATTTGATGGACAAAGGATTGGTCAGGGAGAGCCTGAGTCCATGTGTTGTTCCAACAGTACTGAGTCCGAAGAAGGATGGAGGCTGGAGAATGTGTACTGACTCCAGAGCGATTAATAAAATCACCATCAGGTACAGATTTCCACTACCGAGAATGGACGATCTGATGGATTGCCTGAGTGGGGCAAATTATTTTTCGAAAATTGATTTGAAGAGCGGATATCATCAGATCCGCATGAGAGAAGGGGATGAATGGAAGACAACATTCAAGACAAACAAGGGTTTGTACGAATGACTGGTCATGCCGTTTGGCTTAACAAACGCGTCGAGAACATTCATGAGACTGATGAATGAAGTCCTGAGGGAATTCATCGAGAAATTTGTAGTTATATATCTGGATGATATATTGATCTTCAGTAAGACAAAGGCTGAGCATTTGAAACATTTGGCCCTTGTGATGAGAAGACTGCAGCAGGAGAAACTGTTGGTCAACATGAAGAAGTGCTCCTTCATGAAGACATAGCTCATTTATTTGGGTTTTGTCATATCGGCGAATGAGTTGAAAATGGACCCAAGTAAGGTGGAAGTAATCAAAAATTGGCCATCACCGAGAAATATTTTCGAGGTGAGGATTTTCCACGGATTAGCTAGTTTCTACCGGAAGTTCATCAAGAATTTTAGTGGAATTAGCGCAGCAATGATGGACACGGTGAAGAAACGACATAAAATGTTTCATTGGACAGTAGAGGCCGAGAAGAGCTTCAATCTGTTGAAGCGAAAGATCACAGAGCAACCAATGTTAGTGTTGCCAGATTTCCAGAGGACATTTTAGGTGAAATGTGATGCCAGTGGATATGCCATAGGAGCAGTCTTAAGTCAGGAGGACAGGCCGGTTGCATATTTCAGTGAGAAGTTGGATGAAGCGAATATGAAATACTCCATGTATGATAAGGAATTTTATGCTATCATACAGGCGCTAAAAAAGTGGAGGCATTACTTGATCCCAAAGGAATTTATATTGTATAGTGATAATCATGCATTGCAGTTTGTGAGTCAACAGGATAAGTTGAATCAGAAGCATGCAAAATGGGTAGAGTACATGCAGAATTACATATTTGTGATTAAACACATTCCAGGTACTGCTAACAAAGTGGCTGATGCTTTGAGCAGGAAGTGTTTGTTTCTGTAGGAGTTCCAAGTCAAAACATTGGGTTTTGAAAACCTTAAGGACATGTATGCAGGTGATGTAGATTTTGCAGAGGCATACGAGGCAACTGAGAATCCAGTTCTCAGAGATCAGAGTCCTTGGATAGATTATATGATCCAGGAAGGATTGCTCTTCAGAGGCAATCAACTGTGTATTCCGAATTGCTCCATGAGGGAGAACCTGCTAAAGGAGAAGCACAGTGGTGGATTAGCAGGGCATTTTGGCCACGACAAAACATTTGCGAAGTTGAGAGAATCATATTTTTGGCTAGGCATGCGAGAAAATGTCAAGAGGTTTGTTGACAGGTGTCGAATTTGTCAGCATTCGAAGGGCCAGAATCAGAACGCGAGTTTTTATCAGCCATTACCCATACCGGAGGGGCCATGGGAGGCGATCATCATGGATTTCATTTTGGGATTTCCGAGGATGCAGAGAGGGGTTGATTCCATCTTTGTGGTGGTAGACAGGTTTTCGAAGATGGTGCATTTTATTCCGTGTCAGAAAACCAGCGATGCGACACACATCGCGAATTTTTTTTTTAAAGAGATCATTAGACTTCATGGATTGCTGAGAATTATAGTCTCGGACAGGGATACGAAATTCATAGGTCATTTTTGGAGGACGCTATGGAAGAAGCTAGGGACTAACTTGGCGTTTAGTTCAGCTTACCATCTGCAGACAGACAGAAAGACAGAGGTGGTCAACAAAAGTCTTGGAGAATTGCTGAGGAGCCTGGTGACGGAGCACCATAACAGCTGGGACAATGTGTTGCCATAGGCAGAATTTGCGTACAACGATTCTGTGAATCGGAGTACAGGTAAAAGCCCATTTCAGATTGTGTATGGGACACAACCGAGGGGAGTTTCTGAACTCCGAGAGTCAGAACAGGCTGCGACTAGCAGTGCTAGTGCAGAGGAATTCGCTGAAGCAATGAAGGAACTTCACGACAAGGTGAAGCAGCGACTGAATGATTCAAATCAGGAATATAAGTGCAGAGCATATCAGCATCGGCGACAACTTCAGTTTGAAGTTGGGGATCTTGTTCTGGCACACCTGAGGAAAGAAAGTTTCCCAAGGGGAACATATAATAAACTGAAGATGAAGAAAATCGGGCCTTGCAGAGTCTTGAAGAAACTTGGAGAGAACGCATATGAAATTGAGTTGCCGGATGGCATCGGGATATCTCTGATATTTAATGTTTCGGATTTATACCCATACAAGGTTGGAGAAGCAAATACTGGAACTGAGGAACCAGTGGTCCAGTGGCAGAATAAATTACCAGTTGCAGAGGAGCCGCAGATGGAGTACATACTGGACAAGAGAGTGGGTAAGAAGACCAAGCGTAAGCAGTATTTTGAGTATCTGGTCAAATGGAAGAATCACCCAGTGGAGGATGCTAGCTGGGAGAATGAAGCGATGATACAGAAGCATGGACAGACCATGCAGGAACTCATGGACAGGAGCCCATGAAAGTTTTCAAGCCGAGGAGTATGATGCAGGAGCATCGCTCACTCATCAAGCGAGCAAGTGCGTGGAGCAGAAAAGGCAGCTAGATGAGCCAGCACACATTTTGAAATACTTTGGAGATTGTTGCGTCGTTCTTTAAATGAAGTCATTTATAAAGAAGCACACTTGTATTGTAATGGACCTTGAGCCTTTAAGCTCTCGTCCTTTGGTAGATGAGGCATTTAATAGATTTAATGCAGGAAGATAGATGTTTAAGTCTAGATTAGACAGTTTTAGAGTTCGAGAAGGAAACACAATATAGACACCCTTCTTTGTACATTGTAACATAGGCTAGAATAGGAGCAAGGAGAGAAGAGCAGCAGAGAAATTGTGTGCAGAACCACCATGTACAGATATTGAATTAATAGAAAATCTTTGATTCAATTCCATGGCTGTGTTATTCTCTGTGTATTTTTGATATTATGTTTATGAGTATTTGCTTCTGGTTATGCACTTGCTTCGATATGTTGTGTATGTGGTTTCATATTTGAACTGAAGCTGTGAGAGTAAGAAATTAGTTTCAATTGTTTCTCTATTCTGAACCAAGGGATTCCTGCAAGGAGTGCAGTGGAATTTGTCCGCAAGGAGTGCGCGACTGTAGGGTTCAGATAGAGATAAATTTTGTTCTAAGCTCTCAGAAGTGAAAATTTGGTGTCGGAGCCGTGCAAGGCGTGCACAGGCCGGAAGAAGACTCAGAGTTGCGATTCTGAGAAAAGGGAATTAGGACTGCTGCTGCAGGTGAGCATGCAGAGTCGAGGAAGCTTCAACACTTAGGCGTGTTCGAAGAGTTTCCACAAGGAGTGCGTGCAACAAGTCCTCATAAAGACTTGTGAAACGAATACAAGCCAAGGAGGAAAAGGCCTACAGATCACGGAAGGAGAATTGCAGGGGTGCTGTGGAAAGCCCGAGAGAAACTCCACAGGTTGGCGGGTGGTCGAACAAGTTCTCACAAAGGGAGCGTTTCACTCATTCATAGAAGACAACAAAGGAAAGGTGGATGGTTGAAATCCCCTAAAGAGATTCCACGAGAACACGAGGACCGTCAGATCTTGCAAAGGTGCGCGGAGATTACAACGCGAGTATTTAGAAGTTCGAAGCTCAGGAGGAAGTAGTGTCGTCGATCTAGGTTCATAGGGACCATCAGATTTGCACGTGCCATCGCATATCTGCATATCGCGAGTTGAAGCACCAAGCCGTTGGAATGGGAGTGGCGACACCATGATCTGTGATATCCCGATAGGATCACAAACGTTGATCGTGGAGACACGTGTCAGGGAATCCCATCTAATCGGGGTTCATAGAATCGGGGTTCTCGACGAGAGAGGACACTTGCATGTCGGATTCGTGATCCACGATATCCCGACGGTGATGTGGCAGTGTGGGACCTGGGAGCTAGCGGAGTACAAATGGCATTGTATCGGAGGGTCAGCACATCGGGGCTCAGAGTTTGGAAGTTTAGATTGTCGACATCGCGGGTGGCGACATCCCGATAGGAAAAACTCCGATAGTAGAAGAGGAGAAAGTCAACGATTGACCCATATCGGGGTTTGGGGACTCGGGAGGCATAAGGCACGCGAGCATAGAATTCGCGATATTGCGAATTTCGATTTTCCAATTGTTAAAGGAGATCATTGGAGAGTGTTGTGGGTGAAGAATTCCCGACGGGGAATAAGAGGAGAGGGGATGCTCTTCAGGCCAAAGATTAGAGAAGGTCCTGGTGAGAGCGATCGTTCTCCGAGGAGTGGGGAAGGTTGCGTCATATGACAATAAACTATTTACTGAAACAATAGTTGAAATCAGGTTGTATGACAATAAATATTTCATTGAGACAATAACTGAAAGGAAAAGAAACAATGCTTTGCATACATTTCAATTTGCATTAAGATAAGATAATAAGACAAATAAATTAAAAAAAAAACAGTATGTCACCGGAAATTATATTCACCACATGGAAAACTTAACAGTGTGATACTTCAAAGCATAGCTAAATCCTGATGCTTGATACCCCCAAAAACTGAACCCTCCCTTTTACATTCACATATTCATTTATTTATCCATCAAGAGGATTTGTATACCTATCTCAGATCTGATTTCTAGAGTTAAACTCTGCATTCCATTCAGACCTGTAGATATCAACTTAACCATTCAGTTCTAATTACAATTCATGAACACTTCTTTAAACTAAGTGAAGTAAATCTTATGTGCTAGTTTATAGGCATAACTTCCCTTTTCTAGGCCCATAACTTTGACCTAATTAAAATATTGTTTTTATTCAAAAAGAAATTTATTACAACTAACATTAATATCTCTAATTAAACCATAAAGAGTATATCTTTGTAACTGGAGCTATTGCTAATAACTAAAGTGAAGGACTTCCATAATAATATTCTTTATAGGCTGCAACTTGTTGTTGTCTTTGTGTTGATTCCATGGAAATTTGGAAATTGACCAAAGCTGCAGAATATTATGCCACTTGTCCATTAATATGGAAATAATTAATATCTAAACAATTCCATTCTAATCAGACCAAGTTTACTCCTCAACTACTGAGAAATTTTGAAAACAGTCCACAAGTAAGTTAAATATCCCTATTCCTGCAGTGGGTGTTTAACAATTTCTTCAAATTCCTTACCATCTTCTCACAACTTAAGCCTGAAATCCACTGCTCAGAATTGATGCGTTTCAGGAAAATTTCATTCTGATCAAACCTATTTTCTCCTGAACGACTGTGAAATTTTGAAAACAGTCTGACATTAGGCTAAATCGACCTATTCCTAAAGTGGTTTTTTAACATTTTCTTCAAATTCCATCTCACAACTAAAGCCCAAAATCCAATGCTCAGAATTGTTGCATTTCTGGAAAATTCTATTATGATCAAACCACGTTTCTCCTGAACCACTCTAAAATTTTGAAAACCATCTTATTTTGGCTAAATTACCCCATTCTGAAAGTGGGTTTTTAACATTTTCTTCAAATTCATTACTATATTCTCACAAATGAAACCCTAAATCCATTCCTCAGAATTGTTACGTTTCTGAAAAATTTCAGTTTGATCAGACCTTGTTTTCTCCTGAACCAATGTGAAATTTTGAAAACAGTCTTTCATTTGGATAAAACGCCCCATTCTCGAAGTGGGTTTCTAATAGTTTCTTCAAATTCCTTACCATATGCTCAGAACTTAAGATTGAAATCCACTACTCATAATTGTTGTGTTTCTGCTTGGTCATAAATTCCTTTAGTGAATTTGCTTTGGTCTCTTCTTGGTGGAAATAAACTCTGATCTGGAATGAAAAATGTACAAGGCATAATGCGCATGATTTATAGGGTAATAGGAACATCTGAGTGAGATTTGGGTGCCAATGCACTTTTATTCAAACTTTGAAATATTTTTGAAACGATAAAAACTCATAAAACAGAGTTTGTTTGTTCATTGCAAGAATGTTGGCATTCTTGCAATCAATAGTTTTACACTTGTAGGCTTAGTATAATTCTCTTGCGATCCATCTGTGACATAAACCATGGTAATATAAATTATCCAAACTCAAATCAGTACTTGACTTAATCTCATGAAAAAAAAAACAACTAATCATAAGAAAAGAAGGGAGAGGCATAAAACAAATTGACTTAACACACAATGAAGAAGAAAAAATAACGAAGGTCTAGGTTGATAGATGAACAGGTTAGTTTGATGAGTAGAAGGAAAAGGTGCAGACCTAGGATTTAATAGTATGCACTGCAATTATCCAATCCAGTGGTCACGATTATGTTATAGACATAAAATGATTCAATTTTCCATCTCTCCTTGATAGAATGGCTAAATTGATCTATGGCTTAATAACTGATTATTCCATGGTTTATATTTACTCTATTGGTTGTGGAGCCTAATTATCTTCCTAATAAAGGCGTCTTGTTTCATCCACATTTGGATCATATTTCTTGATGGGAGGATTTCCCCCTGCTAGTGTCAGCAAGGGATCCAACAACAATTCTTTGGAGCCCCCCTTAGAGGGGATTTTGGGGCAACTCCCTCAAAGATATTTCTTTTACAAAATTTCCTTGTAAAATACTATAATTTCATAGTCAATATGGGTCATTCATCATTAGGTCATAGATACGATGATAGAAGTTATGTTGGTGCTATTTTTTCCTTAGAAGGAAACCATGTTTTTATGAGGGCATTGTATTACAGTTGTGTATGGTGAGACAAAGCATTGTCACAGAGACAAGACTGTGAGAAAGTCAAGAGGAGGTTGCAACATATGTGTTGTAGGTTTTATCCCTTAATTTTGTTTGATGGAATAAAGGAAGGAATGATTGTTTCTCCGTATATGTGTCCCATATCGGGTGAACCATGTATATCGATGTTTCTTTTGTATTGTGTTCTTTTGTGTTCTATTTCCGCATTTATTTTTGTTTTTATTTCTCTAGAATCCTACTCCTAAAAAAATCACATGTAAATCATTTTCCTTTTGCATTAATATATTGCCTCAAGTGACTCCATTGATTAGGGTAATGGTTTTTACTCTTTACAACTCAATGACCTCATTGTATACCATCACGACATTAATCAATTTCCACTTTCCACATGATACCTTGGATTTTTTAATCCATTTCTTGAAAAGGTCATAACTTTGACATCTGAGATCCATTTCTAGTGGTGTTTTTTAAAATCACCTATTCTTTTAAGACATTTCCATCTAGATAATTAATTTCGACTTTTGAAGTTATCTTACCTACATATTGTACTATGGCTAGTCCAAGTGATCTCCTTCTTACTAGTTGAAACTACTTCTTATGGAAATAACATATCAAGGATATACTATGAAGTAAGGGACTTTACCGAGTTACCTTGGGAATAGATATTTCCCCTCTTGATGCATTAAGGGAGCCAAATGGAATAAGAAAAATTATGAAGCACATGGATTAATCAAAATATCCATCTCCAATGATCTTCAGTTTCACCTTCAAGGAATTGAGACCACAAATGCATCATGGAAAAATCTAGATACCATTTTTGGTAAACACAATGATATACGAGCCTACTAACTTCAAAACCAATTGATCACCTTAAATTCTAGTGATTTCTCTTTCATTAAAGATTTTCTATCTAAGTTTGAAGCACTTAGAATTTTTCTTTCAGAATCTAAAGTAATCAAGATAGATGACCAAATTTTGTATTCTATTCTTGTTAAGCTTGGCATTTCCCATTCTCTTTTTCTTTGTATTTTCACTACATTAGAGAAGTATTTATTAGTCAAGGGGCTACTTACGAAATGACCTCTGTATTTGAAATGTGCTCATGGTCATCCATCTCTGCTCAGGATTTTCCTTCCAGTGGTTAAATTGTTCTGAAGGCAACCTGCTCTGATACCAATTGTTGGTACTGAGAGGAGGGTGAATCAGTATCAATTACAATTTAAAAAAAAATTCAACTTATACTTAAACCATTCAACTATATCCAATGAGAAATGAACAATAGTATAAGAGTTACACCAATACACGACAATACACCATGCAAAATATATGAGAACCAATCAATAGTTATTGTTCAAGGGAAGTAATGACTTCCAAAGGTAGATACAACTTCCAAATGTAAAGGGAGGGATAAACCTCCAAGAGGAATATACATTCCTCCAATATCAAGAGAGTATTTAACTCTCCATCCTTGCCCCTTCCTTCCACCCAAGAATATATGAGAGATAATAAAACTTTACATTAAATCATCACCATCAACCAACCATCACATAGAACCTGATAATGCTTCTTGAGACTTATTCAATTTCTACAATTCTTCAATTCTTGGAATACTCTTATCCTATAGATAATATTACTCAATGTATTCTCTGAAACTTCTCCAATTTTCACTCCTTGAATCCTCCCCAAAAAGAAGTTATAGAGAGAATGGTAGACTTTGTTCAATTTTGGTTTATTCAGGAGACTGAACTTGTACAGAATGCCTTACGCTCAATATTTAACATCAGATTATGAAACTCACACACAAGAAACTAAATTCCATACTATTTCCAATGCAATCTGTCCCACTTCATTTGGATTCTCTATGAATAATTTATGATTGTTTTACTCGGAACACATGTTTATTGACTAGCTTCAGGACTGGTAAAAAACCCTATCTTCCACAGACTGTATATCCATAATTATAGCGAATAAAGAGCTAAAAATTTTACCACAAGTACCTTGATATGTCTTCTCAATACCATAGCAATTTCACCATCTGAATCGTTCTAGAAAAAAATTTATAGAAAAAATGGCAAGATGGCCTGAAAATAACATACCTTAGAACACATCACCAAAAGACTTCATCCTCCCTTGAAATCCAACCTTCTTTACTTCTGATTTCCTATGAAATTCGACTTGTGTTTTAAATGAATGTATAATAATATTTATTTATACCATTTATGTCGCTTCCTTTTAACATTAGGTCTGACCTAACACTTTCTTATTTTGTAATTATGTTCTTTAATTATCTTCAGGGCCTACATGTACTTCTTCAATTCACTTTGTCATCTTCAAAAATTCATTTCTCCTCAACCATGAGAATCCATGTGATGTGCCACATACCACCGGAAACAACATGATGTATAATATCCATCCATGGGTGATGTATCTACATGTGCATTGTCCTTCATGTCCAAATACCTTCATCCATCTTGCGGTCCAAAACCCATGACTAGGGTTGACATCAATGACAACAACCAATATTCCAATAATCTCCCCCTTTGTCATTGATGGAAACACTCATGCTCCCCCTATCATCATCATCCCAATTTCTCTCCCCCTTTGACATCAATGGAAAAGGGTAGGGATTCTCCCCCTGAGTTTAATGGCAAAAGGTAACTCTCTTCTTTGGGGCTGCTCCCCCTGAACAAGTGGCACTCAATAATACTTCATCCTTATTTTTGGTCTTTGGGACTTTTTCTTCCTTGGAATCCTTTTTTGTGGCTTCTATATTCTCTCTCTTCTTCATGTCTAGGATGTATATGTTGTTCGGTCTTCTTGTTGCAGTTGCAACCAATCTTCCTGAGTTATTTTCTCTGATTTTAGATTTTCGAGAGTCAAACGTAAGAGTGTATCCTTGATCTTATATTTTTCTAACACTGAGGAGATTATGCTTCAGATATTCAACCAATATTACTTTTCCTGCTTTTACATTTTCACTTCCAATCTTTACAATTCCTTTTCCAAGTATTTTAGTAGATGACTCATCTCCAAATGTAACATTTCCACCCTTTTTCTTCAAGATGACAAATTTGCTTTGATATCTGGTCATATGAGATGAGCACCCACTGTCTATGAACCATTCATCTTCTTCTTTGCATTATTTAGCAACCAATGTTATTTGATAGTTTTCATTTTGTGGAATTTCTATCCTTTTCCATGTTGTAGTTGGTATACAAACATTTGTCATATGATTATCTTCCTTCATCTCTTTGCAATCTCGTGCTTTATGACCAAGATTATTGCACTTGTAACATACAATATTTTGATCCATTAATGGGTCAAATGGATTATAATTTATGTTGATAGGTCTACAAACATTTCCATATCTACTATTTTCACCATTCATGTAGCTTGCATAGTTATTCCTTTCATTGATTCTATAATTGATTGCCTCGTGTCCAAAATTTCCACAAGTATAACAATGTCCAAGAAATAAATTTTGATACCTAGGAGTAACTGATCTTATTTGTTGTGTGGTCCATCTGGGTTCACGTTCTATATTATGTAGCCTCCTTCATAATGATTTCTTTCATACCCGATGGGAGAGGATATTCTTGATGTCTCATTCCTTCTGAATTCTAGTCTTCTATCTTGTTGTTCAACTTGTTCTGGAGTGTTGGTTTCATCATTTTCATCTTCCTTCTCT
>JZKD02S0159251.1:10506-23379 GCA_000966675.3 Picea glauca
AGGTATTTCATCAACCTTCTCTTTGGAGGAAGAATAATCTTTGGCTCGAGTGGTAAGTGTGACGTCATTCTTCTTTGAATCACTTGTACACATTAAGACATAGGATGTATTGGAGGGGGAAGGTTGGTCATGAATGACCAATTGGGCCTGTTTTTTAGAAGGAAAGGGTTGTGACAACACAGCCGAGGTAGGCGGTTTCAGGGTCCCTTGAAGGAACTTAGTAACCTCGGCTCGTATCAGACAATCCTTAGTGTAGTGATCATCACCACAGATACGACAAGGGTATTGGGGTTTGCGCTTATCCTTATCATCAATAGGTTGTGTTTTGTTCTTCTCAAATTGCAGATTATTTTTATCCTCGTTATTCTTACCCTTCCCTTTTTTGGATTTATTCTTTCCGGCGGGGGTAGATTGAATAGACTTCACCTCAGAAGTCTTGTCGATGGGAGGAGTAGGAGACGGAGCATTTTGAACATTAGAAGCAACGGACTTGGGGTTGGTGGAAGAGGCCTGTGTGGAGTGGGGTTGGGTGTGGAAAGTTCCAATCACACCATCAACCGCATGAGAAGCAGCAGGAGTAGTTGAAGTAGAAGTAGTAGAAGGACGAGGGGCGTCAGGGAGAAAATCATAAAGAGTACCCGTTTGTGAGTACACAAGGTCAAGGTATTTAGCACAACTGATCACCTGTTCTTCTGTGACAACTCCACCCATGGAAATGTCATGAGTGATATCATTCATGAATGATTTCGTGAACCACTCTGCCAGTAACTGATTAGGAATTTCAAGTTTGATGAGACGTCATCTCCGTCACCACTCATGAATGTGATCATAGATATGAGAGGCTTTGGTTTGTTTGAAAGAACTCAAAATTTTGGTTCCCGTTTCATATTGGATCGGTAACTGGTAGTGGGTGAGGAAAGCCATGGCAAGGGTGTTAAAGTCAGCAAAGAAACCTCGTGGTAATTTTATATACCACTTCTAGGCGGAACCCATGAGAGTTTTCTAAAAAAGACGTAATCGAATAGAGTCATCCATCAAAGAGTTGGATGAACACCAAAGGTGGAAAGTCATTACATGATTGTTCGGGTCCTCTCCCGGTTTACCATCGAATTTAGGAATGTCAGAAGGTAGTTTGGCCGGTATGGCGGGCAATTGAGGAGAGTGACGGATAGGATCATTTAAAATTCTAGACAGATCAGGGAGGTCCAGGGTGGCTAAGGGAAACTGTCTATTCATGTGGGGGTATTGGTGACTTTGGGGAGGAAGTCCCGTAGGTATACCAGTAGGACCATAAGAAGTTTGCACATAATGTGAAGATCTGGGTAGATTCGGTTGTTGGTGTGGAGGCATGTAATTTATAGGGTTGTATTGGTTAGGGCGGTTCCCTGGAACAGGGACATTGGGTCCAGTGTTCAAGCCCCAAATGAAATTGGACGGACCTGGGTATGGTTGGCCCGTACTAGGGGGTATGAAAGAGATAGCTTGAGGCTACTGCCCCCTAGTCAATTGAGGATTATTTTGGATAATATAGTTCCAATACTGGGCCAAGTCTGCAGGTATGTTCTTTCCAATGGGTGGGGTAGGTGGGGGTTTCCCTCCAATCAGAGGTTGTGTCCCAATTGGGATTTGACCTCCAGGGTGAAAATGTACGCCAACAGGAATCTAGTAATTAGGTGTGAAAGACTAAATGGTGCCACTAGGGTCGGTTCCTCCGATAGGGGATGGGAGAGACCCTCTGGAAGGGGGTCGAGGAAGTGTCGGAATAAAACCAGGAACAAGATGGTGCCCAGAAGGAGTGGAAATACCAGGAGTCCTGGATGGGATTTGTGTAGGAACGGGAATAGAAGCATTCAACACATGATATCTGGAAGGAAGCGTTGGGGTGAGTCTGGGCGAAAACGGTGTGCCAATGGGGGCTTGGCTAGCCACTGTATTCCTGGTGTGAAGATTTGTAGTGTATGGGACCATTGTATAATGGGCCATTTGAAGAGGGACAGTCAAGATATGGTCGGTTGGCTGAGCATCTGAACCAGGGAAATAATAGGCAATAGTAAAAGGTATCGCATCTAGATAAGATGTTTCGGGTGGCTTAGGTGTGACAGTGATATCAACACCTACTCTCGATCCAAAGAGATCCCATCTAAAAATGCTAGTAGTCCAAAAAGGATCCTAACCTTTAAGGCCTATGAAAGGTTCAGTTGGTAATCCAGAAGACTCAACAACAATATCTTCGGATGAATTTACTCGAACAATACGTCTCACAGAGTCAGGAGGAAGTCGCAAGCCCTCTCGAGAATCTATAATTTAGAACTGTTCTAAAGAGTCAGTTCTTTCCATTCATGGAGTGGCAACGTCTTGGACTTCACTCTGTTGAGGAGAGCCCTCCGGTGAGTTGGTAGGCAAGGGTTGAGAACCTTCCAGATCTTATAGGGGTAGTCCTTGCATTCTACATGAACGGCATGGAGGGTCAATGGTGATCGAGCGAAAATCTCATGAAAGAAGTTCTATGGCCAACTTACGAAAATAAACAGCACGCACTAGTAAAATCTAGGAATCAAAACCAAGCAAACAAGGCCTTCCTATTCCAAAATCAGTAGTTAGTGATGAAATCCAACGCCGTGACATTGAGACAAGAAGGGGTTGGGCTAGGGTGGAAAAATTACGTTGACGACCTACTTAACGGACTTACACCTTGGTGCAAGCTCCCACACATAATCTTGGGTATAACCTCCAAGGAGCCCGAGTGAGTCTGGCCAACATCAATTCCAGGTACCATGAAGACTTACCCCTCCACAGTCACCTTGTGTAAGACACTAAGAATATAGGCTACTAAAGTTACCATAAACAACAATGATGCCTGGGGGAACAATCGACAGTCCGATCCACACGTAAGGGCAGGGTATCTAGCCCAAAATCAACTTGAGAGGCTTCCACTCATCATTGTGGGTATACCTTCAAGCGACCCCCATAATATGTGCAATCTCTACACTGAGATCAACAAAGCAAGGTGAGAAACTCTGTCAATCTCAATGCGACCTCAGGTTTGACCCTTGTGTGAGAAGGGCTTCCCAGGACAAAATGTTGCAAATGGAATTTGGCACTCCCTATCACAAGAAATCATTGTGTGTTTTGCACTTTGGAGAGTGTGTCTCACTGCCTATTCCAAAGCTCTAGCCTAGCAAATGTTGGTGCAAAAGAGCCCTAGAAAATGTTACTAGTTGAATTTTAAAATTGTGCCATATTATTAAAGGCTATCATTACTCAAGAGGGAGATGGAAATGAAACCAATGTTGTGTAAGACTCTAACCCAACAATGCGTAAATAGAAATGAATGATACAAATTTTTGTTTGATGAATTCTATCTACAACAGGGAAAGAGGAGTTTTCTAGAACAATGCAAACTACGATGTACGATCTCGTTTGAAATGTAGTACCAAAGAATCATTGACAATGTAACTTCACTATTCATTCTCTTTCAATACTTTAATGCCAATATTTTTTGAATAAATGATTGCTTAAAAGAACAAGTCTTTAATTTATTTTATTTTATTTTTTTAGAAAAAAAAAAAAATAGGGATGGAACTAAGAAAAATGTAAGCAACCAATGAAAATAAAATACTCAACAAACACCCAAGTCAATCTTTCAATGAAGATAAAAATAACAAACTGACAAGAAAAAATATCTTCAAATGCACATGGGAAAAAAAATTTCAAGTAGCAAGCAATCTAAATGGACAATTAATCCCAACTTTTAATCCAATCAAAAGGCTTTTGACCAAACAAGCACTCGGATCTCAGAATTAAAGATTATACCCTTGTTTATAAAAGGTCAAGAAGCAACAATTGGGAAAAAGAGTAAGAAGAGTTTTCAATCTCCGAAAACTAATCAACCACAAGATTTGAAGTCAAGAAATAGTCAAACACTGACAAAAGAAGTTCTTCCCAGGTAAACAAACAAGGACATCAAAACAACAAGAATACCTAATCCAAAACTTTTACAAATGAGTTTGCAGCCTAGTAGTAGAGTACAGTGTGAGAATTGGGGATTCTCACAGTCTAGATACAGGCAAGGTGCGAGAAGGTCGCACTGAACTAAACAGTAGGGTCCGAACATCAATGATTCTCGCAGGCCACAGAGAGGTACAGTGCAAGAAGGTTTGTAATCAAGAAAAATTTGGAAAAAGGACAAAAATTTTGGGTGAACTTCTAGGTCCAGGAGTTTATATGGGTCTCGTACAGACTCAGAGACTGATTGGCAATGAAAAAAGTAGGCTAAGAGCAAATGGACAACAAAAAACCACAAAATGAGTTGTATCCCCAGTGGACTCACCAATTTTGTTATAGGATAAATCAGTATATGCGGACATTAACAGATCTCCCTAGATCCACCTGGATCTAGAACAAAACAGAACAGGACATGATGCTTTCTCTAAGCAACTATCATTGAATTTACTATCAAAGGAGGAATGAGTGGCATACCTTTATATTACTTCCTTAGGTATTTTTTGTTCCTACTTCGCTCTGGTGCTCTTGCGAGATCAGATCCAAGACAACACAAACCAACCAAAGTGAAGATAGTAAAGTATATTCAATGACAACCCATGCATATGATCAAGGAATTATGCAATAAAATAAGAATGATTTTATGGGAAAGGGATATGTCACTGTATTATATTAAATGAAAATAGAAGATACAACCAGATCGCCTTGATGTCGCAANTTTAATTTATTTTATTTTATTTTTTTAGAAAAAAAAAAAAAGGGATGGAACTAAGAAAAAAGTAAGCAACCAATGAAAATAAAATATTCAACAAACACCCAAATCAATCTTTCAATGAAGATAAAAATAACAAACTGACAAGAAAAAATATCTTCAAATGCACATGGGCAAAAGTTTTTCAAGTAGCAAGCAATCTAAATGGACAATTAATCCCAACTTTTAATCCAATCAAAAGGCTTTTGACCAAACAAGCACTCAGATCTCAGAATTAGAGATTATACCCTTGTTTATAAAAGGTCAAGAAGCAACAATTGGGAAAAAGAGTAAGAAGAGTTTTCAATCTCCGAAAACTAATCAACCGCAAGATTTGAAGTCAAGAAACAGTCAAACACTGACAAAAGAAGTTATTCCCAGGTAAACAAACAAGGACATCAAAACAACAAAAATACCTAATCCAAAACTTTTACAAATGAGTTTGCAGCCTAGTAGTAGAGTACAGTGAGAGAATTGGGGATTCTCACAGTCTAGATACATTCAAGGTGCGAGAAGGTCGCACTGAACTAAACAGTAGGGTGCGAACATCAATGATTCTTGCAGGCCACAGAGAGGTACATTGCAAGAAGGTTTGTAATCAAGAAAAATTTGGAAAAAGGACAAAAATTTTGGGTAAACTTCTAGGTCCAGAGAGTTTATATGGGTCTCGTATAGACTCAGAGACTGATTGGCAATGAAAAAAGTAGGCTAAGAGAAAACGGCCAACAAAAAACCACAAAATGAGTTGTATCCCCAGTGGACTCACCAATTTTGTTATAGGATAAATCAGTATATGCGGACATTAACAGATCTCCCTAGATCCACCTGGATCTAGAACAAAACAGAACAGGACATGATGCTTTCTCTAAGCAACTATCATTGAATTTACTATCAAAGGAGGAATGAGTGGCATACCTTTATATTACTTCCTTAGGTATTTTTTGTTCCTACTTCGCTCTGGTGCTCTTGCGAGATCAGATCCAAGACAACACAAACCAACCAAAGTGAAGATAGTAAAGTATATTCAATGACAACCCATGCATATGATCAAGGAATTATGCAATAAAATAAGAATGATTTTATGGGAAAGGGATATGTCACTGTATTATATTAAATGAAAATAGAAGATACAACCAGATCGCCTTGATGTCGCAATTTTCTTTTCGGTGGTCCTTTGTTCTAACACACACACTTGCTCCAAATTTGCATGAAGAGTATCTACTAGGGCTTGATGGACAAATGGAGGCCTCAAGCATCAACTCAAACATGATTCCTCACACAACTCTGAATCTATTCTTTCATCAATTCTTTATTCAATCTTGCTTAACCTCTTCCTTGAGAAACCTTTCATTATATAGGAGAAGGAGAGATGGTTAAAGGGATGAAGATGATCCCACTAAATCTGAGAAGTTAGTAGGATGCCAACCATGAGAATGCCAACTCATTTTCTAGAAGATCCTCTTATAGAACCTTCGTAACTTCCTCTTCCTTTTAAGCTTTGAAGCAGGTTCGTACCCTACCTATAGAGCAGACTGTGAACATCTCGCACTCCAAGTATAGGGTTTCCTGCGAGAACCAGGGTTTCTCGCACCCTACAATACATGTGGCCTGCGAACTCATCTTAAAAATATGTTTTATGGAAGAAGACAACAGTCACTTTTCTCAGGCAAAAGGTCCTTATGAGAGCCTGAACACAAAACTATAGAGACATCACCAGAGTGACCAAAATAATGTGTAACATTAGGATTCTGGAAGTATTTCACCAGGAAGTGTAGAAAGTAAGAGACAAATCCTAGCATGACAGACATATTAAGAAGAAGATTTTTAAGGAGGGAGACCTAGTCCTACTCTATGACAGTAAATTTTTTCAACATCCTAGGAAATTTAGAATGCATTGGCTAGGGCCATATGAAGTAAATATTGTCACAGATGGGGGATCTGTACAGCTAAAAGACTTGGGAGGAACATAACTCAAAGGAATGATCAACGGTAGTCGACTAAAACTATACAGGGACATTCAACCTCCTAACCCTTAAAAGTAACAGCATAGGGAGAAAGGCATGTATATAGTGTACTATAGCAGAGATTAGGACAGAAAAAGGATAAAAAGAAATAAAAGAAGAAAAAATAAATAGAAAAATAGAAAATAGGAGAAAAAAATAAAAAGACATAAAAGTTGACTGAACAATAAGAAAGTGCGGAAAAAATTTGCGCGCAATAATTACCACGAAAAACATTAAAAGACAACGCACAAGAAAAATTACACTCGGCACAAATGCATGTGAAAAGTGGAAAATGAATACGACCAGGTCTATAAAAGGCGGAAAGCATGTGTTTATTCAACACTTAGGGATTCTTTAGCATAGAGTGAGAAATAAAGTGTCTGCCCTAGATAGCATTTTACGCAGAATCAAGAAAGTGTGTGAATTTGAGAAAATTGACCCCACCAAAGTTTGGCGCACCAGGCCAGTACGTTCGGGTTACTCGGTAGGGCCAAAGGCATAAGGAAAGGATGCCACAACCCGAGAACATAGTCGAGTTGTAAGATGTTACCACCTCAGACACACAATCAATCATCCTGACATGGGTTGAGGAAGAGACATTGATAGCGCAGCAAGGAGAAATAGGTCAGAGCTCTAGGGCCCGGAATGGTATTCCGAACCCTAACCCTGAGATGCATGGAACTCCCAACGAAACAATGGGACCACGATAGTCCCATGAATATGAGGAAGTGTTTGTCGAAGATATCACTGACCGATTGGAATCCGAAAGGGAAGAAGAGGACGCGGATGCAGCAGAGGCCCATCTACTACTAGATAGAAGAGAAAGGTGCCAAAATCCATGGAGGTTACACTCCCATATCTCTGAGACGTAGTGATTATTGTGGAGGATATGTTGGAGAAGGTACCAAAACTTAGGTATGTAGACCATGATGTGCATGATGTGGCTAAATTCCCAGATTTGGCCGAGGAAACTTATTTAATAAACACAGGGGAAGTTGNCAACAAAAAACCACAAAATGAGTTGTATCCCCAGTGGACTCACCAATTTTGTTATAGGATAAATCAGTATATGCGGACATTAACAGATCTCCCTAGATCCACCTGGATCTAGAACAAAACAGAACAGGACATGATGCTTTCTCTAAGCAACTATCATTGAATTTACTATCAAAGGAGGAATGAGTGGCATACCTTTATATTACTTCCTTAGGTATTTTTTGTTCCTACTTCGCTCTGGTGCTCTTGCGAGATCAGATCCAAGACAACACAAACCAACCAAAGTGAAGATAGTAAAGTATATTCAATGACAACCCATGCATATGATCAAGGAATTATGCAATAAAATAAGAATGATTTTATGGGAAAGGGATATGTCACTGTATTATATTAAATGAAAATAGAAGATACAACCAGATCGCCTTGATGTCGCAAGCTTCTTTTCGGTGGTCCTTTGTTCTAACACACACACTTGCTCCAAATTTGCATGAAGAATATCTACTAGGGCTTGATGGACAAATGGAGGCCTCAAGCATCAACTCAAACATGATTCCTCACACAACTTTGAATCTATTCTTTATTCAATCTTTCTTAACCTCTTCCTTGAGAAACCTTTCATTATATAGGAGAAGGAGAGATGGTTAAAGGGATGAAGATAATCCCACTAAATCTGAGAAGTTAGTAGGATGTCAACCATGTGAATGCCAACTCATTTTCTAGAATATCCTCTTATAGAACCTTCGTAACTTCCTCTTCCTTTTAAGCTTTGAATCAGGTTCACACCCTACCTATAGAGCAGACTGTGAACATCTCGCACTCCAAGTATAGGGTTGCCTGCGAGAACCAGGGTTTCTCGCACCCTACAATACATGTGGTCTGGGAACTCATCTTAAAAATATGTTTTATGGAAGAAGACAACAATCACTTTTCTCAGGCAAAAGGTCCTTATGAGAGCCTGAACACATAACTATAGAGACATCACCAGAGTGACCAAAATAATGTGTAACATTAGGATTCTGGAAGTATTTCACCAGGAAGTGTAGAAAGTAAGAGACAAATCCTAGCATGACAGACATATTAAGAAGAAGATTTTTAAGGAGGGAGACCTAGTCCTACTCTATGACAGTAAATTTTTTCAACATCCTAGGAAATTTAGAATGCATTGGCTAGGGCCATATGAAGTAAATATTGTCACAGATGGGGGATCTGTACAGCTAAAAGACTTGGGAGGAACATAACTCAAAGGAATGATCAACGGTAGTCGACTAAAACTATACAGGGACATTCAACCTCCTAACCCTTAAAAGTAACAGCATAGGGAGAAAGGCATGTATATAGTGTACTATAGCAGAGATTAGGACAGAAAAAGGATAAAAAGAAATAAAAGAAGAAAAAATAAATAGAAAAATAGAAAATAGGAGAAAAAAATAAAAAGACATAAAAGTTGACTGAACAATAAGAAAGTGCGGAAAAAATTTGCGCGCAATAATTACCACGAAAAACATTAAAAGACAACGCACAAGAAAAATTACACTCGGCACAAATGCATGTGAAAAGTGGAAAATGAATACGACCAGGTCTATAAAAGGCGGAAAGCATGTGTTTATTCAACACTTAGGGATTCTTTAGCATAGAGTGAGAAATAAAGTGTCTGCCCTAGATAGCATTTTACGCAGAATCAAGAAAGTGTGTGAATTTGAGAAAATTGACCCCACCAAAGTTTGGCGCACCAGGCCAGTACGTTCGGGTTACTCGGTAGGGCCAAAGGCATAAGGAAAGGATGCCACAACCCGAGAACATAGTCGAGTTGTAAGATGTTACCACCTCAGACACACAATCAATCATCCTGACATGGGTTGAGGAAGAGACATTGATAGCGCAGCAAGGAGAAATAGGTCAGAGCTCTAGGGCCCGGAATGGTATTCCGAACCCTAACCCTGAGATGCATGGAACTCCCAACGAAACAATGGGACCACGATAGTCCCATGAATATGAGGAAGTGTTTGTCGAAGATATCACTGACCGATTGGAATCCGAAAGGGAAGAAGAGGACGCGGATGCAGCAGAGGCCCATCTACTACTAGATAGAAGAGAAAGGTGCCAAAATCCATGGAGGTTACACTCCCATATCTCTGAGACGTAGTGATTATTGTGGAGGATATGTTGGAGAAGGTACCAAAACTTAGGTATGTAGACCATGATGTGCATGATGTGGCTAAATTCCCAGATTTGGCCGAGGAAACTTATTTAATAAACACAGGGGAAGTTGGACCTCTCAGTAAACCCATACTAGAGCTCGTGCAGTGGATAACGGGGCTCTATAACTCAGGCATCATGAACCTATTGGATATACCGCATTTTGGGCACGGAAAGAAAGTCAGACTTTGTGTCAAACAGCTAGTCATCTACGTACATGGAGGCATCCTATGGATGGATAGGCCAGTACAGATATATGTGGTACTAATTTCCAAAATCACGAGACTCCCTATAGTCGACGTGCAGCCAGAAGAATATTTGGATAACATGGGGCATGAGAAATAAATCGCGGAGTTGGTCAAAGTGCAGTTTGGCACTAGTCGAGGCAGTAGAGGCATTGTCATCAAAGACATCAATGATAATGCGCAAGGTTCACCAGCAAGATTATGGCTTGTAAATTATTGAGGAAATGTCACAAATAAGAAGCGTCAGCATGCGTTATTACAGCAGTCGCGCAGTGTGCGAAAGGGGTAATGTTCAGTTGGGAACCATAATTGTTGAACGATTTTTTGATAGACTGTAGAGACGCGTAGGAAAATGGAATTGAGTTCCATGACTTCTGGTTGATCATTCTGATAGCATTGTCAGGATGGTGGGATCCAAAATTCTTAGCATTCTTGGATAGGATGGGGAAATGATATGCGGCCAGATACAAGTCCCTCTAGCAGGCCAAGGACAACAAAATGCAACAGGCGAACAACATCATTTTTGCAATGATGTTATAAGAGATACAACAGCGCACAGCTAATGTGTGGCGCATACCGATGGAGGTAGTCCAAGAGACATAGGGGATATCCAAGTTGAAGGCATCCAGACATCACATGTGGATCCAAGAAGCAAGGGATCCAAAGAAGGTATGGCTATAAATGTAGTACTGCGTCACCAATGAGGAAGTGGACTGGATAGTTAAAGACTAGCATGTGCAGTGGCAGTGGGTAGTAGAAAGATCAGCAATAAGGATAGTCATGATGAAATCCTCTAGGCCTAAGGACAAGGCTAAAGCAGACTCTTCAGTGAGAAAAATTATCCCTACCAATAATACCAGAACGTTTACAACTCAGAATCAGCCAACCAGGAGCAACGTAGTACCAAAACGACCAAGGAGAACAGCAACAACAACAAGGATAGGAAGCCAGCCACAGACCAGGAATAAGGATACTTCACAGGATGAAGAAGAAAGAACCCAAGGTACAGCAAGTGGGGCATAGCCCTCACACACAGTAAGGAAGCTCGTGTAGAAAAAAGAGGAGCACAATAAAAGGAAATATAAAACAAAAGACCTAGACATCACCCTGATAGAGGATGATGTGGATCTAATCGCAGACAAGGTCCAAGATAGTGGTGAAGAAGTGGCCTGAATTGTAGAAGCTTAACGGGAAGAAATCATGGCCAAGTTCATAGAGGTCCATGAGAACATACAACAACTATGGAGCCAAGCAGGATTATAAGCCATAGAGCAGCAACAAGAAAAGACCCAACGACCACCTGCGTAAAAAGAAGGAGAGGAGACAGTGTAGTTCATATTCTAGGGTAGGGAGACATTTACAGTAACGTATCAAATGATCAAATTCAATTAGGAGACTGCACAGAAACCCATGGAGGAGGTGGAACAAGTGGAAATGGTCATGGCACAAATACCCACCAAGGCACTATACGGACTCTAAGCGAATGTCATGCAAGAAGTACATTCTAGGGCCCACATGGATGCAACAAACTTGGATGTGGGTAGAGGAGTCATTGAAATGCTTCAAATCACATGTGACCAACTGACTACGGAGGAGGAGGAGAAAGAAAAAGCAGATAAATTAGAACAGGGATTAAAAACAGTTTATGATCACATCCCAGACCAATACAAGCAATAAATTGAGGGTCTCAAAGAAAGGCTCAACCCTACGACTCCTCCCGAGGTCTGAGAACAAGAATTTCACTCCAGATCACTTATATGGAGAAAGCAGCCAAGAAATTAGAAGAGTTGTTCGATGGAACAACGCAGATATAAACTATCATTGAAGAAGACGAAAAGGTCCAACGGTGGGACTAGGAAGAGGAGAGAATCATAGTTTCCATACAAGAGCTCAAGAAATGGCATAAAACAATTAGCATCACAGAGCACTTGAAAGGCACCCAAGAGATGAAGACTCTACAGACAAAGTTGAAAACAGCGCAGACACACAAGCGATAAAGACAAGATGAATTGGAACCCCTCCAAGAACAAGCAGCATAGATGATTTCATAGAGAAGAAAATTAGAGCACAGGCACAAGCAGAGAGTGCAACATTAATACATGAGGAAATAATAATGCAGACAGTAGAAGCAACATGCAAAGAGGAAAAGTAATGTGGTGTGCAGACATGAAATCCTAGTTGTAATAGGGTTAGGGTTTGTGATAAATATTGTAACGACTATAAGCCTGGAAAGTAGTACAAATAAGAACCTAGGAGGTCTAGGTTGGGTGTGTTGTTGGTTTGGTTATTGTAGTAGGGGTTCAGTTGTTGTTCAGTAGTTGTATGTTCATTGTTGATTTTTAGTAGTTATTATGATTGTAATGAATTAGAAGATTCAAGTAAGAAAGATTTTGAGGGTTAGGTCACAGGCTGAGGATCCTGGTGTGTTCTATCCCACCTCATAGAGGTTCTTGTACCTCTTCATGATTGTATGATAGGATATGTAATGCGCACAGCGCCATATCTTGCAGCAAACTAAATAAAAGAGAAAAGAAGCCAAATCTTTGTGGATGTAGCCCAGGAGGGGGTGAAACACAGTAAAACATGTGTTATATGTGATGTTTATTATATGTTTACTTTATTTCAATGATTATGTTATGAATGAATGGTTAAGCTAGATGTATTAGAATGCATGCATGGG
>JZKD02S0159262.1:12368-23378 GCA_000966675.3 Picea glauca
TTCAATTCTGGTATCCCTTCAACCATCTTCCTAAGGAAAGGTAATGCTTGATAATTGATATGAGCGTACCTTCTATGCCAAAGCTCATTAGGGTTGACTTCATCATGTACTAGGGATTCTTCATGTCATTCTAGTAGTCTATATAGATTCCCTTCATGTCTTCCAATAACCCTAGCATCTTCTATGCTGGAATCTTTATGCCATGATAACACTTTTTCATCTATGAAGACTATTCTGTTTCCTTTTTCATCTAAACATGATATTGATACAATATTCTTTTATAAACCAGGTACATATAGAACATTGCTTAAGTGAACATGATTACCTGATTCCAATTTGATGGAGGCTTGTCCAAATCCTTCGACGGGGTAGGTGCTTTTGTCTCCAAGCTCCACTTTGTATGATGTCTTTCTCTCATTTAGATCTGAGAGTCTAGCTTGATCTCCCGTCATGTGCCTGGAAGCTCCATTGTCGATTATCCACATATCATCTTCAATTGTCTCGGTAAGTGCTGAGTAATGTAAGAGACTGATTGTTTCGCACATGTCTTCGGTTGACTGATAACTGGTCATGCCTTGATTCAAAACTTCAACTGCATATTTTCTCTCTTCTGAGAAAGTCAATAGGTGCGCTGAGTTAGGGCACATCTAGATATATTCTCCTTGAGAAATATGCTCCATCACAAGGTGCCGGATCTAAGAATTAGGGTTTTTGCAACTGCTACTGCTAGTAACCCTAGCTGCAGTTCTTTGGAAGCTGCTCCTGCTAGTAACCCTAGCAGCAGTTCCTCAATGAGCTCAATACCTATTGGTTATGTTTCCTTCCAGCGTTTTAGGCTGACTGAAGGGTGTGTGGGCCCATAACCTGTTATAATATAGAGGATTGTGCTCATTTAACCATTAACGATACCCTCATCACCCAACCACAGGCCTTAAGCCACCCTCCGAGCACCTTGACCTTGACCGAGAAGAGAATTTTGGCTGCAATATATAGCAAAGAGAGGCTAAATGCACCAAGCAAAGAATAGAAACTAAACTGAACAGATGATCCCACCCAGAAGATAGTGCACCACTCTCCCAACTTTCCCAGAAAACCTACGCACCAAACTGCTGCTGCCTACAACTGCCTGCGCAGATATTGCTCTCACTGCAACTGCTAAGATGAAAAATAATGAAACTAGCGCCTTGTATTTATAGTGGACTGGCCAGTCTAAATGGGGCCGACCTGGCCAGTCTAACTGGGCCGACTTCTTCTTCTGGGCATCAATAAATTCAATAAAAATATATTTGTTCAGCCGACAACTTGTCTAGGGTTTCCTTCAATTCTTTGCTTCCTTCCGAAGGATTCTAGTCTCGTCATAGGTCATCATAGAGGTTCATACCTCCCAAATCTACCATAATATTAACACTAAGTCCTAGGAAAATGAAAGAAAACTAAACTAAAGGAACTAATCTAAATGAGAAAAAAGAAACTACAACGAACTATATACAAATCTAAGCATATATACAGTCTACTGTCTAGTATTATACAACAATAATTCTATGAAATTAATTGTTCAGTTGTCAACATAATTAGATCTCAATTATATATTTACAGTACTTACATATTACAAATTTTAAATAGAAAAACCTGCGAAAATCATTCTTGAACTGTCTTACGACAGTAAAGTTATTATTTTTGATTTTTTATAATTTTTATGAGAAAGAAATTAAATAAAAACTATCTAAGCTGAGCAATTAAAATAATAATACTAACTGTAAAACTGAACTATGTATCTATCTAAACTAATGAGAATTCTCTAATTTATTAACTATTAAATTGCAAATAACGAACTAACCTGAAGTAACACTTCCTATTTGTCCTGTGCACAATACTCGTTTTAGCTGTTTGATGGGAGGAAACCCGCACCAGATTCACCCCAAGCTTCTTGTAAACAAGAAGCAACAGTGCTCTTTGAATATAGACGACATAACAAACAAGACATAAAATGACAACAATCTTAAAATTTACAAATCATCACAATTAGATAAATCCCTGTGCGAAGATTTGTACAGAACAATTCATTTAATGAAGAAGATAAACCTTTACTCATTAAATTGAAACATAGTAATTGCTGTATTAAAAATGGGATACATCAGATATGGACATAATTTAAATCATAACGCATCAACCTGTAACTAGTCTTGATATCTAAAGTAGTCAATGACTTAATCACAAATTAAAACGCACAAAACTTGAACGAAAGTATGATAAATTGAAAGCTAAAGCTGTTACAAAAGATCCACTTCCATTCGAGTCTGTATGATCATATATCCATAGTATTTTTTCTCCCAACAATGATGGGTTCATTACAAAAATAAATGAGTATATAAAGGCCACAGGGTAAAACATCCCTGTGGGAATTATCAAAAATAGTTTACAAAAATCTGGGAACAATCTCCCAAGTCCCTATTTCTGCCTATGACTAACAACTTAAAACAAAACTATATCACAAAAATCATGTTCTAAACTGCCACAGCATGTCCAATTTGCCATTGAAATTCGTAGGTACCTGTAGGTGGACAAGAATAAACAAGTTTAGATAATGTTTTATTTGTAAAATTAACAAAAATCTAAATTTGAAGACTAGCTACAGAATCTCATGATTCTGTAGCTGGTCATATTTGCAAACAAAATCATTTTAAATCAATGCAAATGATAGCAAAAATACATTCGACCTATTAAACAAACCTTTAATTACTAATTCAAAACAAAGAAAATCATTCACGCCACAACAAACCAAAAATTTTATGCAAATTGAGAACAAACGAAATCATAATTGGATCCATTTCAATCGAAACAGACTATAAACGAATATCAAACAAATCTTTGGTATGAATTCAATATAGATACAATATGTCAATCCAACACTTAACATAATCGTTTTTAAATCCAAAACTAACAGAGTCGTTTTTTCGAATCAATAGATTACATTGTATTTATCAAACCAATCTTTGATATTAATGCATCGCATACACAAAAGATTATGCTAATTCAAACATTAGAATCGTTTCTGGATCAAACCAAACAGAACTGAATCGAACTAACTCAGGGCCGACACAATCGTTCTACTAATTCAAGAGCAATCAAATCGTGTTAAATCGGTTCAATCAAAACATAGCTATACGATTTTAGCAAACAAATCTTCAATGCAAACATAATTCAAAACGAAATCAAAATAACAGAATCGTTTTAAAATCTATTTAAACAAACATAACTAAATGGGAGCGAACACAATCGGCTAACCAAATCATTCAAAATCGATGTTGAAATACATACCTGGGATGTAGAAAAACGATTCGGTCAGGATAACTTTGAGTTGACAAAGGACGTAGCTGCCTCAACATTTTTGAAGACAATTGAACCCATAGTCTTTTGCTTCTTCTCGTTGGCTTGTAACTTGTCTCTTTCCTTTGACAACACAATAACTCGTTCCTCTAATGATTTAATTTTAGATTGCAACAGGGGAACATCTGTGTAGTAATGTTCAAGGCATGAATTGAATTGAGTACACGATGGTTGATCGGGCCTTGGCATTACAGGTGAGGGTTCATTCAAGTCACCAGGGGTTTCACTGCCAATCTTAATTCCCGGGAAGCTAGGGTCATTCTTGAGGCATGGAGGTAGGTTGGAAACATAGTCGTAGGGTTCCACAGAACATAGGCCATGAGAATAAGGGTATCCCTTGGTCAAGAAGCGTTCAATCTCAAAGTCTGAATCCTTTCTCAAAACAATAGGCTTTTGGTCAGTGCTTTGCTTGGGCTTGTTCCGAGCACATCTAGATATCCATCGTGCATTCTTCTTTCCCTTACTATTTACACCAGTATCACCTTTGCCTTTCTTCCTTACAGGCCTCTTGACAGTATTAGTATTGTATTTAGCACACGAGTCGACCATGGTATCGGGTAAATCAATGTTGGGGCAGTTCGAGGGTTTGACAGGGGGTAGAAGGGCAGGAGGTGGTAGGGTAGGCCCAACCAGGGTTTCAGTGTCCACAACCTTGTCCACTTGGACACACTTGGGAGTGGCAAAGCCATTCCTTGATAGGAAGGCTTGCCAACAGTCACCATTAAGATTCAAATGATGAACGATAACGATTTTGATCAAGCAGTGATGGAAAAGGCTGCTATCAGCCTTCTCACGCTTAAATCGTTTGGACATTTTATAGAGGCTGCGTATTCAGAGGGTAGTCCATAAAATTCATAAGCAACCTAAGATGATAAAGGAACACCAAACCATAATGACCTTCGCAATTCATGAATTGCTTAACAATTGCTAAAAGATCATGCCATCTGGACTTGAGGGTAGCGACAGGCATACCTCTATCACAACTAACAATCTTCCTCGATGTGAATAGGAGCGGCCATGGCACCTCTTCCACTTTTAAATTCTTAAACCACCTCTGCCCTTTAGCTGGTAATCCTGTAGCTGAGATGAGGAATTCCTCATTTAGCTCGAGTTGGATATCTCCAACCTTAACCCTGCATCCGTCGAACGTGAGGGAAAAATGTTGGGCGACCGAAAGGTTGAAACCCTCAAACTTTTGGATAAAAACTAGCCAGCCACTATTCTCCAGGTCTTCACGAGCATTGTCAAATAGCAGGAGTGTTTGGATGCCATTAGGATCTATGCGCACCATAGGTGACATACGACAGAACACACAGTGAGAAGGGTAAACATACAGGGGTTTGGACAGGGTATACGCAGGACCGCAAGCTCACAGACTTCCCCGAAACCAACAGAGGTAACCCGAGATACAAGGCAAGCATTAATTCCTAAGTGTGAGAGGGTGGTGGAATGAAACAGAACCATGCAAAACATTCGTATCAAATGTACAATCGACGATGCTATGGTGATCACTATTGCAATGTGTTAAAAGCAATGCCAATCAAACAATTATTGAAAACTATGGTAAGTCGACCCAAATATTTGCACAAGCAATAGTGTTTGCATGATTTAAAACAACATTTTGAATTTAGCACCAAAGATTTGACCATAAAACTTATGCTTTGTATGAAACCATTGCGCCATGGGTTTAATCACTATGTTAATGCATTCTAATGAAACCATGGCACGTAGGAATTTGACCAAAGACAATAGAACATGAAACCACCAATGTATCAAGGACTCAATCATAACTACTAGAGTATCATTGCATCACAATCATTAGAATACCATCACAATCTCATAAAAATGAAGTCATATTAACAACAAAAGAAAGCCAAGTGAGTAAAGGTTTTGGTGTCTTGCCAACTGTGCGACTGTCATTGAGTTAGAGGCGAGATGACCACATTAAACAAGAGTAACCATAATAATCCAGTGACGATTTCAATGCCATCGACATGAATTTGAACCAAAGTTTTCACGTTTGTAGTCGTGAAAACGAAAACAAAAGGTAGGTGTGCTAATGTGCAAAATGGCAGTGTTGTTTTATTCAAAAGAGTGCGATGAGAATCAAGGATTCCAAAAAATTTGTGTAGGCAGCGTATAAGGATAGGATAAAATGCGAAATGGCTGCCAACAAACTTCAACGCAGATGCTGGGCCCAAGATATGGTCATTTTCATGATGTTATTATACACTTTTTTCCATATGTACATATGCGTTTTTCATCTTTCAAAGGAGACTTTTGAAGAATTTTATGATAAAATGGTATAATCGGCATAAGGTACGTGTAATTCGTGTTTTATGATTAAATCAAGTTTAATTTATCATGTTTTTATGCTTCCAAGAGTTAATTCATGTTTTTCTGCTGTTACAGGGAAAAACACACCATGTTTCTTGATTCGGCACTTGATCCGACACTTGATCCAACACTCGTTCCAGTACTCAATCCGACACTCGTTCCAGCATCCAGTATTGCACAAAAACGCAAGGCGAGTTGGAAGTTATGGTATTGGCGGCTAGTGATGGACAAATCGAGCACATGGGTTTTGTTTGTCATCGCCCCCTCCAGCTACTAATCTCAAGACAACTCGATTTCAGTTGTCCAAAGAGGGTGATTATTGGCTTCCTCTGTTATGTTAGTTATGGTCGCATTTATTGTATTTTGCTGAATTTAGAGGTGGTTCGACCCTCCTGTGGTCGACCACTTGGTTTGTAAACCTATAAATACGATCAGGATGGTCATTAGATTGTTAAGCAAGTAGAATAGCCATCAGATTGGAGATAAACTCGTTGTACTATGTTTTTGATTTTTCACATTGCCAATATAGTGCTAGAACTGTGTTTTTAACTTTCATGGTGAATTTGGCCTGCTAAAGTTCGTGGTGTGCTTGTAGAAGGTAGCCATGACTTGCCGGGGGGCCCACCAGCAGTCTGGTGATGATTAGTGTGTTGTTTATACATTTCATAATTTAAATTGTCTTTTATTTCCTGTACATGCATGTTTTAATTAGCTAGCTATGATTTAATTGTTTTATTGTTCTTTTGCAGGTTGGTGTGATGGGTTATGTTAGCATGAATTAGTTTTGTAGGCTAGGAATAGAATTGCAAGTCTCTACACTAACCCCATATGCATTTAGATACCAGATTACGCTTTTATTTGTCATCTTACAGTGAAGTTTAAAACAGTTTTTTTAGAATAAAACAGAGCTTTATTTGGGTTTCCTTTGACAAGGATCTTTGATGGATGGATAGATTTAATTCTAGTTCTTAATCATAGTTTGCTTGTCTTAGTTTTAGATAGATTTCATTTGTTTAGTTGTTGGTTAATGTAATTGTCAATTTACTTCTTAATATAATAATTTAATTTCTGTTTTTAATTCATTTTCTTATCATAGTTTGAATGGTTAAAATAAACATAGTATAGTTTTATTTCACGCAATTTCCTTTCATAGATTAAAATGCAATTAAATTTCTTAGTTAGATAATGATAATCTCATTATGTTGTTGATGGTTTATACATGAATATGAAGAGTATTTAACATTACTTTTATCATGGCTAAGTTTTCATTGGACTGTTTACTTCACACCTTTCATTTTGCCATTGAAATTAGTATTGAGATTATACCATTAGAATGTCCTTTGTTGTCAAGTGTCATCGAGATATCATCTATCACCACCGAAGGCATTCACACAACCACCAACATTACATTTGAGTGTTTCATAGATTAAAGATAGTTTCTTGCTTTCGTAGATTAGAAGAGATAGTTTCTTGTTTTCATAAGTTTAGTTGGTAGTCTTTCTTGTTTTCAATAGAATAGATTCCCTTTCATGCATTGCATCGAGCATTTAGATTTCCTTTCACGCATTAGAAATAGTTTTGCATTAGGCATTTACTTCACTTGCCTCTTAGGTTAGCTAGTTGTTCAATGAGAAGTTTTTGCTTACTTGTCCCTTTGTTTTAGTAGGATAGATAGTTGTCTTTGCTTACTTGTCTTTTGCTTTAGTAGGTTAGTTAGGTGCCTTTGCTTACATGTCTATTTGCTTTAATAGATTAGATAGGTGCTTTTGCTTACTTTCTTATTTAATTTATTTCATAGGGTAGTTTCTCATTGAATGTAGGTTGGCAAGTTAAAAGTAGTTTGCTTCCATCATTTGCTTAGTATGCTTAGTAGTTTACCTTTGTTTACTGTCATGAACTAGTTTGCTTTGAATAGGGTTTTTACTTGCTTTCTTAGGAACTATCCATCAGTCCTTGGCCCAAAAGTACTTAGGTTACCTAGTTTCATTTTGCTTAGTAGGGTTTTCTCATTAGATAGCTTTGTTTGAGTAGATTAGCCTTAGATAGCTGCCTTCCTTAGTTATACTATAATCCTACCATCCTTCTACCTTTGGCATATATTTTGCTACAACTATAAGTTTACTTACCCCGGGTTGACAATTTAATTGAGGGTAATTTAGTGTCTTTTTTAGTACATATAAATCACCTAACATTTTGGCGCCGTTGTCGGGGAGTTGTCTCAAGGTAAGAAGTAATTAGGAATTAGACCATTTCTAGACCTTAGCATTAGTTTGGTGGCGGGGGAACTTTAATATGAGAGGTAAGAACCTACAAATCTGCTATAGCAGGTTCCCCCAAACCCAATGGTAGTTTTTTTTTTCTTTCATGAATAGACCTAGAAACCAAATGGTAGCTTTTTCTTTTTCTTTTTTCTTTCTTTCATGTATAGGCCTAGAGACCCACAAGGTAGATACATTAAATCAAAATCATACCTTTCAACCATGGTTCCTTCTGATCTCTTTGGGGGAAGGAACGTTCCTCTTATAAAATCCGCAGACCGATACCAAAAAACAGAAGCTAGCTCGACTCAAAGAGCTAAAATAGTCTCTGAAGGGACTAACACCGGGAGCACTATTGAACAAGAAACTGAAGCATCAATCATATTAGGACAGGAGGCAAGACCACTCAAGTCTTCCACAGAACCAAACAATACATCCTTTTCTTTTACACCGCCACCAGGGGACCCTAATTTTAAGGACATCATAGACCCCGAACAGGTGAATCTTTTGTTTGGTAGTTCAACCAATGTAATCATCTCTCAAATTGACACATAAAATTTGGCACCAATAGTCTCAACCGACTCAAGTAGAGTCCCAGATATCCAATCCATAGGAAGACCTTTCAATCAAAGGGAAACCTTGTTTTCTTCAAAGTAAAACCACCTAGGTATTCTCTTTTTGGAAACCAAGCCAATATGGATGATCAGGAGGACCATAACAATGTAAAACACGGGGAGGAAGAAGAAACTGGAAACCAAACCGAAACTACCTTCGGGTTTCCGATTTTAGACACCACTCCAAATGTCAACATGAAGAATATTCCTCTCTCAGCATTGCCTACCTTTTATGGTAAAAACAGTGAAGATCCAGACACCTTCCTATTTGAATTTGACATCTTGTGTAGGAGTTACAACTACATACAAGATGCCCAAAAATTAAAAATATTTCCTACCACCCTCAAAGAATATGAACTAAGATGGTTCATGGGGTTGGGAGAATCCAATATTAGGTCTTGGGAAGCCATGAAAGACATATTTCTCAAGAAGTACCAAGACTACTGCAAGACTAGAGAGTCTCGTAATGACATTTTTAAAATCCAACAATTAGAAGACGAGACCCTTGAAGATTATATGGAAAGATTGGGTTATATCTCCTAGAAGTCAAAATGCCATGACCTCCCAGAGGATGCAATTAGGGCTCTTTTCCTTAAGAGAATTTCAGAAGAATATTTAGAGATGCTTAACCTGATGGCATCAGGTGGCATCTCTCCTAAACCATTTTCCGAAATATGTGAAATGTGTAAAAATTACTCAAGGAGTAGAGCCAAAACATGGAAGAATGTTCAGGACCCTTACAATAGAAGCTTAAAACCAGTTAGTTCAAGTGGTATTACGAGAGAAAAGATAGGGAACGTTTTACAAAACTTTAAGACTGACATCTTAAGCACAATAGGTTCCCAACTGCATACTCTTAAACTCAAAAAGAAACAGGAGGAGGAAAATGCAGCAATGAGAATATATTACCCAAGATGAAGGAGGAAGCATTCCTCAAGGGAGTGCCCATTAGATAACATTTTAGTTTGTGGCTTCTGTACAAAAGACCATGTGACTGAAAAAATGTCCATCATTGCCCAGTTTATTATCCATCTATAGGAGTGGAGATCCTGGGGAGTCTTTTTATGCACCTAGGAGGCCATGGTAGCCTAGGAATCAACCCACATACCCAGATCTACAGTCTCAAGTTCCACCCTATTATCAACAACAACAGTGGAACTCACCAGGTTGGAAAAACTGGTCTACTCAGTACCAACATCCTTGGATTCAAGGATGAAGGGGAGGACACAACCAAGGAAACCCTCAAGATCCACCTATCCCTATGTACAACCATCCTTATCCTCAGCTCTCATCGAACACTCCGCAACTTTTGCCAGGTTTTGTTCCACCACCTTTACTTCCTATCCCACAACAACAACTGCTACAATTTCAAAATGTAAGCTCCCCAAAACCGACACTATTACCGGCATAGCCAGTTCCGAATCCTAATAATAAGCCCCCTCAACGTCTTAAAAATGTTGAGATGCAGGCCTTCCCGACATATGTTATTACTCCTGTTCCATTACAGGAAATTCAACTAAGATTGAGAAAAGTTCTAGATAGGCAGAGACCTTTAGTAGTCATCCAGGAATAAGAAGAAGAAGAAACCACCCAACAACCCACAGATGACACTAGGTGGGAAGATGTTATTATCCCGAAGAATCAAGAACCCAAGCTTCCCCAAAATGAACCTTCACAGATTATGAAGGTCCCTCCTTATCTAGACCGATTGGTAATCGAGAAACCTACTACCCGACCGGAATTTGACATTTTGAATGAATTGAAAAATATTTGTGTCAAGATTCCTCTGCTTCAAGCCATTAAATACATTCCAATCTATAGTAAGGTAGTCAAAGAATTGTTTACTAAGAAGCCAGGTAGGAAGCAAAAGGACCCCCCTACAGTACATTTGGTAGGAGGACTCTTTGAGTACATATCAGAGCAGCCAAAGCTAGCAAAGTATGGGAATCCAGGAAACCCCGTAGTGACCATAACCATTAAGGAGGTCTCCATTGGAAACACTCTCATAGACCTAGGGGCAACCATCAATGTTATGACCGCTACTACCTTGGAACAATTATAGTTACAACCTCTTCTTCGGCCTACCCGAACCATTTTGGAATTAGCAGATAAGACTAGGGTTATACATGAAGGGATTTTAGATGATGTCATGGTTACTTTAGCCTCATGGGAGTACCCTGTAGATTTTCTTGTCATTCATTCAAAGGATCTTGCCCAAGGCCATCTCATTATTTTGGGAAGACCTTGACTAACCACAACAAATGCATTTATTGGCTGTAGAGAAGGAGAAATGACCATCTCAAATGGTCTCTCTATCCAAAAGCTCACCATTTACCCTCCAGCTCAACCTATTATGGAGAATCTATGGTGGCTTGAATGTCCATATGAGAACGAAGACTGGGAAGAACCTGTAT
>JZKD02S0159273.1:0-23378 GCA_000966675.3 Picea glauca
CTAAGTTGGTCAAGTGTTGTGTTGTAAATTATGATGACCACAAAGAACATATCACCACTACGGATGGCACTAGGATCATTTTCTCAATTTCCAGAGAGTCAATTGCCCAAATACTCCACTTCTAAGATCATGTTGTCAAAGAAACCCTAGATGATGACCTCCTAGTTGCTAGGTACCAGTCACTATCTCAATTAGAAATAGATAAGATGATAGTTAAACGATTGTCTAAAACTACTCCACTCCCATCTAATCCTTCTCCATTTAAGTAATCTATTTTCCTAGACCAACCAGACAAGCAATTTCCATTATTTTTCAGGTGCTTGGTTATTAGCATGATAACATTGTCAATGAATCCATTTTAGGCTTGTTTTCAGCCTTATGTCCTCCAAAATCCATGACATTCACTAAATTTAATTATGTTGAGTTCTTCATTGGGGTCATAAATTATCAATTTTCCACCTATCATTCCACCAAATCCTTCAAGCATCAGTCTTACTTAGTCTATCTGATCTTATTCAATATTGTTGCCTACATTGAGAGTCTAGAAGTAAAGGTAACATATGATATAGGCAGGCCCAAACTTGTAGCTGAGTGGAGTGAGGAAATAAGGATACATGAACATAATCAAGGTTCCACTCTAATTGTCAACAAATTCATGAGTGCTTTTTACACTCTAATTCACATGGTGCAACCTTCCATGATGTTTAGTCATTTGAATAAATTGTTACAATTGAGTAAAGAGACCAGTACAGGAAACTCGTATTTATCTAAAAAATACAGACTCATCAGGGTTTATGGTTTTGAGCGAGAGCCATATAAGTTGCCAATGTTCTTAACCCCAAGGATGTTTTCCTTGGAGTACATTGGGCAGAGGATGGTATCAAATCATCATCACTTTTCCCAGCACAGGCAGGCAGGCACCTTCAAGCTACCAAATGAAGTGGGCCCATTCCTGGTTAAACTAAGGATTGCACTAAGTTTTGTGGAGTAGATTTTTTAGCAATATGATTTTGAAAAAGAAAGGAAGCTGATATATGATCCACATGGTGATATTTCTACTAGGAGGCCCACATGCAAACATCAATCAAACATGGTTGTTGAAAGAACTGTCAACTTAGACTCATGGGAAGAAGTAAGGCAAAGCCTACTAGCAAAAGTGCAAGATTCACCAGTTGATAAATCAGATTCAACAAAATCCTCTCGGACTTCTCACAAGCAAGAAGTGTTCTTGGGAAAGAGGACCTTTTTAGACCTTCACTCTAAGATGGAAACTCATGATCAAATGAGAAAAAATCCCAAGAATGATGAAGGGTTACATACAAAGGATATCCTAGGCAACACTTTGGATAAAGGGAAAGGTGTATTGCAAATAATAGAGTGATCTAGTGAGGAAGAGACAACTCCTACAACCTCTCATGTTTCAATAAATCATTTTTCATCAGCTCTCTTATCAGCTAGAGAATCCATTTCTTCTACTTCAAAAGGATCCTCTCATAATCAACCAACTCTCTTTTCTCATTACTCTGATATTATTAGGAATAATCAAGTTATTAGAAGGGAGTTTTACTCTCCAATAAATGGTCAAACAAAGATGTTTTTTTCCATGGATTATCAACATAATACCTTGAAATTAGTTGTGTCGGAGGCAAAAGTGCATAAACCACGCACCCTTGTTGACTAAAATACCACCCAAACTAATTTCAAGATGGGAAAGTGTTCAACCTAGCGACATGGTTTAGCTACACGAGAAGATCAGTGACATGTTATATAGGGGAGTGTTCCAGTCTTCTGCCAGTGAGAAAAATATGAGGGAGATGGCCATCAATATTGAAAAAAAATTGAAGCAAGAAAGAGTGGCAATGAAGGCCAAACAAATCCAAAAAGTAGAACTTAAAAAGAAGCTAAATATTCTAGAAGTACATCATGTACAAACTCCTCAGCTACAAGCTATTCATGAAGAGAATAAGCAATTGTACCAAATACTTGTGGAAAGAAAACATGTTGTAGAGAGTTTACTAGAAAAGAATCAATCCTTGAGAGAGCAACAGGAGAAACTTTTGTAGATAGATAAGGAGCCTAAAGTGTCAGTCATTCCTTTGGATACATATGAGGGCCTTGTCAAGGTCATGTTAGACCTAAGTGTGAAGGAAATGGAGCTTAGCACTGTCACCAATAAAATCAAATTCACTTCGGCCAAGATAACAAAGTTAATTCAAGAGTAGAGAGGTACTCTTGGGACAAGTAAATACTACAAAGGAACATGTTGAAAAATAATTGGCTCAAGTGAAGCAGAAGATGACAGGAAAAGCATCATTAAGAGGCGCCAAACACATTTTTTCAAACCAGATATCAATAGCAGTCTTTCAAAATTGGGCTCAATTCAACTTAATCCAATAAGAGTTTGAATTGATTTATGCAATAGTCAAAGACATCAAGACCATAGCTTCATAATTAGAAGGCAAACCAGAAAATTCTAGTGATTTAATAAAGTTCCTAAATAATGGATCTAAGGAGGAGCTTAAAGATCTAAATGTAGAATATAGAACTAGCCTTATTATGGATACAAAAAAGGTTTTAGCCAAGAGGAAACTCATGCAGAATACAGAGCATAATGTACATGAGTTTACTGTGGAGATTGTTGCATTCAAGAAAAAAAATAGTGTGGTGGTCAGCTTTGAATTGCCTAATTTGTGGGATGGTAATGAGGAACTGTATCTACAAAAGAACTATCAGAAACTCTTGGCTAACAAGAGGAATGATGATACTAGACTTGCACAACTGGAAGGACCCCCTAAAGGCTAGTATTTAATGGATATGTTGTTTGGTGATTTTGCATTATTGTACACTCTCAAAATGATTTTTAAGAATCTCCCTAGACCATCATATGAGATGTATACTTGTTTGGATGAATTGAAAAGGAATCTAAAGCAACTAGAGTATCTAATAAGCAAGTTATGGAAGAATATGTGCCAATATCTGAAGGTACAACTGCCAATACAAGGTCAAACAAGTCGCATGCATCCAACCTCTTAATAAGTGGTTTTGTTTAATTGATTTTTACATATGTATAAAGTAATTTTGTTTTACTAAAATAAAGCACCCTTCAAGAATCAAGAAGTAGTGTCAAGAATCAAGAAGTGGTATAGATTCTAAAGAAGTGGTTTTCTCATGTAAAGACGTCTATAAAGGTGTCATAAGGTGTATTAGAAAAAAAATTATCAGCATCTAGAGAGAGGAAGAGTATCGTAATCTCAATGTTGATAGATCAGCCCAACTCTAAGCACAAGACAAATTATGAGAAGGAAAGCGGCAGGATTATAGGGATTCAATAACTTCTTGTACTATCAATTTGTAAACTCCATCTTTCTTCTCTTTCATTGTATTATCTTCTTGAGAATCCACCTATGCCATTATGAAATGTATTCTGAAATATTCATCAATAAAATCTCTCAACAGCAGTTTTGGCACAATATATGTTGTAAATGTTTGTGGTTTCAGGTGGGAATGAGATTGATTTCATGYTATGACTAATTTMTTTCCATTTTTTCTTTGAGACAGTCGAATATATGCAAAATTTATGATATTCTTGAATGTTTCAAATGATGAGTTGTGTGAAACCTACACTCTAACTAAACTCAAAATACATCGTTKTTTATACTATTGAATTCTTGTTTGCTCAACACATTTTCTTCATAATAATCCTTACAAGATTTATTCGCAAAGAAAAGAATACCTTGTATTCATATATATTGCTTTTACACATTCATTCACTCTTTTAACCCTAATTATCTGATACACATAAGGGAAATCGCCCTTGTATGCTAAAAAAATTTCACAATCATCCTGTTTGAATGTTACATGAGTTTTGAAGAATTATTGAGTATGGTAAAACCCTTGATTGAGCAAGGTAGCTTAAAAACCCAATTTCAGTTTTAGCTCCAAGGATCATTGGCATGATTTCATTGACAACCAGGAACACATCGTGGCCTAACATCCTTAAAAGGTGTCGTTTTCGAGGATGGAATTTTGAAGTTATTTTCCCTGGGAAATGACAAGATCAATGTTGATTCTTGATGGTGACCAAGATTCAAACTCAAGGTTTTTCACATGGCACCTAGTGAATCCGTAGAGGAAAGTCTAGCATTAGCAAATAATCATACTAGAAGGAACCCTGATCCTGCAAGAATTCCAACTTTATTAGACCCGAAAAAGTTGATTGCCTTGAGAAATATCAGAGGAAGACTTCTATCATCTGGTAGAGGTAATCCTAATCCAGAGCTTTTTCCTCCTAGTTATGAAATAGGTAATTCTAGTAGAATATGTGATACACCTCTAGAAGGCCACTCTATTGTACAAATTCCCAATTAGCCTCTAATTGATTTCTATAATTCACCTCTAGGTCTATCTCATTCATCCAGTACTTCTCATAATTCTTTCTTGAAGAACCCTAGACCTCCTTTATCTTCTAAAGATAGTAACCTTATTCTCAAGTATTTAATGACTGGAGTAAGAGGAGGCAGAGGTGGTGGAAATCAACCACCGCCTCCACCACCAGTAAATCCTTCAGTAGCAGCCAAATATGGTCCTTTAAATCTCCCCCAAAATAAATATGACTTACCAAAGAATTACCTTAAATTTCTCCCAAAATATGATGGGGAAAAGAGTATAATTTTTTAAGAACACATGGTTGCTTTCCCAGATAACTTATTTGTGGAACATAATGATGTGTTCATGAGACTCTTTTCCAAACCCTTGAAGGAGATGTTAGGAAATGGTTTAGAGGATCCCATGCCACTATTAACACTTGAAAAAATTTCGAATCTACCTTTATGAGGAAATGGGGAGAGAAGAGAGGTCATCTTTACTATCTAACAAAATTTGGATCATTGAAGAAGAAATCTATTGAATCCGTAGTTGAATTTAATAAAATGTTTGATAAAATATATAATAAAATTCTTGTGAATATCAAACCATCGCTGCTAGAAACAAAGGTGACATATGTTGGAGCCTTTGAGGTTGATTTTTCCATGATGTTGAGAGAAAGAAGATCTCCAACCCTTCTAATTATGCAAGATGATGTGATAGACATTGAAGGCGACATAACTACCTCAGGGAAAATTAATCTAAAATCATATTATATTGATAAAGACAAGAATAAATTTAAAGAGGAAGTCGGTCCCTCAATCTCTAATAAATAATCACAGGAGGCTAAGATTGAGGAGATGTCACGATTCATCAAGAATTTGTCAAATAAATTTTCTAGGTTGGATATTGAAGGAAACCCTCTAAATAAAGATCCTAATGAAGAGTATTCTAGAAATCCTAATCATTTTAGGATACCGTTAAATCCATGGATGTTTAGAATAGACAGAAGAAATGAAGAACAACATATTAGACATCCTGTCAAAAATAACAATGATAATAATTTAATGGAAGATTTTGCGGAGGAGGAGTATATTGACTTCCAAGAAGAAAACCATTTAATTTAATACGGTAAGGAAGCCATGCATCACACTCAATGTGATTATGAAAAATATTTAAATGCTAAATCTCACCATGCAAATCAAGGTGGAGATCAAGGGGGATTATTGTTCACACAATATAGATTTTTTTATGATGCTTTACAAGTAGAATTACACAAGAAATATGATCTCAGATTGAGACATGTTAAGCCTAAAAATGATAATCATCCTCCATCCAAAAAGTTACCAGTAAATCAATCCAAAGAGAAAGAAAAAGAATTAGTAACTATTGCACAAAAGATTGATACCCAAGAGCAAGTCAGGGGGAGAAATGACCATAAAGATATTGATTAAATTGGTCAGTTTTTTTAATATTGAGTATGAATTGGAGAAAATCAAGATACTTGTACTTTTAGTAGAATTAGCCAAGAATCTTGTCTATCATAGGCGGGTTTAGAAGGTTATGCATGGAACAGATTTCAACAACCAACCTGACACCTTAAATGTACATGAATAATTCCCAACTATTATATTTGGACCACATATAGATAATACAAAAAGACTCAATTTCTCCTTTCTATGTGATTCTAAGAATACATGATAAGATGCTACATAATTGCATGTTAGATTCTGAAGCCTCCCATAACCTCATTCCCAAAATAGTAATGGAGAAATTGGGGTTAGAAATAACTAGGTCATATCATGACTTATACTCTTTTGATTCAAGGAAAGTAAAATCTAAGGGTATGATCAAAGATTTGGTGGTGACATTAGCACAATTACCTGTCAATAGTATCATGATGGATGTTGTTGTAGCTCATGTGCCTACAAATTATGGAATGTTAATGTCTAGATCTTAGGCACTAAATTTCGGAGGTATAATGCAAATGGATATGACATATGTTACAGTCCCAGTTTTTGGAAGCAGACATAGAACACTATATACAGAAACCGGATTTTCTTATGTAGTAAGTCTCCAAAAAATCACCCCACATATGCTACTGAAGAATATAGGGGTTGTTGCATTTTGTCAATAAATGAAACAAATGATCAATCCCCTATATCTAAAAGTATTCCTACTAGTGTTGATATAAGAACTGATGAAATATGGAAATTACACTTTGATGGTGCTTATTCAAAGGAAGGTTATAAAGCAAGAATAATGATAGTATCCCCTGCAGGAGAGAAAATTATGTTGTCTTACAAGTTGCAGTTTGAAGCCACTAATAATGTGATTGAGTATGAAGCTTTAGTCTTGGGGTTAGAAGCTGTCAGAAAGATGAAAATCACAAAACTTGTAGTGTTTGGAGATTCTGAAATTAGTGGTATAGTAGGTAAAGAGTATTTATCATACCAAACACCTTAGAATGAGAGCATACAAAAATTTGGTTTGGGACTTAATAGATAATTTCTTTCAGACTTTTAATATCATTTATTTCCCTAAAAAATTTAACCAACAAGCAAATTGTTTTACTTTAGGTTTCAGTACTTTCAAGTCACCAATAATTCCCCAAATCAAGTATGAAAATGAAATGAGATATAGACCCTCTATACTAGACAATGTGAAACATTGCCAGGTCTTTGAAAATTATCAACATTTAAGAAGATTTCTAGAACTCGTGGATGAGTTTTCCTCTACCCACATTGACATAGAAGAAGACAAAGGAGATGATGAGGAAGTAGATAAAGGAGATGAAACAGATACTCATTTTAACAATTATATGGAAAACCATAAATTTTTACAGCTGAAAAATAATTTCAACCCAAAGGGGTTAGTTCCACTTGAACATTTGTTTGATAGAAATTATGTACCTATTAAACATGTTTCCATACCAAAAGATGAAAGTATAGAAGACTACAATTTGGGAGCAAATCAAGGGCCTAAATGTGTTAAACTATCTAAAGATTTATTAGTTGAACATAGGCAAAAATATTTGGATCTTTTCAAAGAGTATGGCAAAAATATTTGGATCTTTTCAAAGAGTATGTGGATGCCTTTGCATGGAAATATGAAGATTTGAAGATATATGATATTGTTATTCTTCAACATAGGATACCTTTAAAACCAGGGACAAAACATTTTAGGCAGAAGTTGAGACAAGTCAATCCTATTTAGTTGCCTATTATTGAGAAGGAAGTCAAGAAACTTCTAGACGTTAATATCATCGTTCCTTTGAGATATTATGAATAGGTGGCCAACCTAGTTCCAGTAAGGAATAAAAATGGAGAAATAAGACTTTATGTTGACTTCAGAAACTTAAACAAGTGTTATTTAAAAGATAATTACCCCTTACCCAAGATGGACCAAATATTGGAAAAGGTAGTTGGAGCCACTAGGATATCAATGATGGTTGGTTTCTTTGGCTACAATAAAGTGGCTATGCATTTATATGATAGAGAAAAGATTTCTTTTACGACTCCTTGGGGAACATTTATGTATGACAAGATGTCATTTGGATCGATAAATGCAAGGGCCGCATTTCAAAGAGAAATGGATATAGCCTTTGTTGGAGAGAAGGATAAATTTATAGTCATATATCTAGATGACATGACAGTCTTTTCAAAATCCGATGAAGATCATATAAAACATTTAAGACAGACCTTCATTAAGTGTAGAAGATTTGGTTTATCTTTAAATCCCAAGAAATCTTTCTTTGCAATGAAGGAAGGAAATTTTCTAGGCCATATTGTATCTAAAGAAGGAGTTGGGATATACCCTAACAAAGTGGAGGTGAGAAAATCAATTGGTGTGCAAAGGAATAAAAGAGAAGTTCAGTCCCTTCTAGGCAAGATAAATTTCCTCAGAAGGTTCATACCAAACTTTGTTGAAATGATGAAAATTATTATTGATATGCTTAAAAAGGATAGTGAAATTAAGTGGATTGTTTAGTCCAAAGACTCCTTTCAGCAGATTAAAAAGGATTTAGGAGAATCCCCGGTCTTGGTTAGCCTTGACCGTTGATAAAAAAAATTGATCACCTAGGTTTCCCGCTCTTGGGATAATTAAAAAAAAAATCATATCAGAAGAAGGAAATGTTGGTAGATTATCAGTTCATTGTGTAGCCCTCAATCTCAGCTTCATCATGCATTTTTTGGATTAAAATCCGAATTCATATGCTCAATATATCTAATTTTTTTTCTAACCGCCCAAAAAAAACGCCTTTTTCCATGTGCAACATAACTAAGATCTTCTTGGAACCATGCTTATTTTTCTTAGTTTTGTTCTTATCAATTAAGACTAAGTCTTGATTTAGTCTCATTTTCTTGTTTCATGTTCTTAATTTTTCACTCCATATATTTTTGTGGTTCTTACTCTCCCACTTCCCATACTTAGTTTTAGTTTTACATTTTATTACTTCACACTTAGTTTTAGTTTTACATTTTATTACTTCGCCTCTCCTTCACTTATTCCCTTACTCCCCCCTTACCTCCTCTCCATGCGAACCTGTGGACCTACTCTCCTCTCCTCCCTCACCCTGCTTCCCTCACTCCACACCGCACTCCCTTACTCCCTCTCTTCTCCACTCATCCCTCTCCCCACTCACCCACACTTAACCATTTTCCCCTCCCCTCTCTCTTCCCCCTCATTACCTTCATCACTCCCTCTCCCATACTTAACCATTTGTTCATTCCCCTCACTCCTCCATACAGACCTGTGGACCTACCCTCCCATCTCCCATCACCCAGCATGCTCTCACTCTGATCTACACTCCCTCTCCTCGCTCACCTCCCTCAAGACCTTCCTCCCCCTCTCTCATTCCATCTCCTTTACTTAACCATTCTTTCCTAAGTTTTATGCCTCCACTTATATGATGACACATGGAAACCAGTTACACTATGACATGTGGCACCCTATCATATTGTGACACATGGGCTATGACTAGGCATTGATTAGTTGTTGATTGGGCGCTTACTGGGTGATGACTTCATAATCATTGGGCTACCAAAATTTTAATTATTTCATGAATTATCTAAGGGGTCGAATCACTAAGTCTTTATAGCCTCCATGTGTTTTACACCAACCCTTTTATTAAAGATTTCAATATAAACATTAAACTTCCAAAAACTCCCATGCATGTGGGATATCAATTTAAAGGAAAAATTCAAAAATTTCATCGAGTGGAATAAATTAGATCAAGGGATAAGATTAACCCGTGGGTTAAATGAACGCCTGCTGAGCGATGAACTTCTAGAAGCCATAAATTGAGATCTGGGAGTCGTATTTGGGAAAACTTTACCTCGTTGGAAAGGTAATTTGATGAGGAAGATGATGGAGTAGGTTTCAAGAGTTTAAATTGGCCATGATGCTCTCAGCAATGGAAAGAATATTCAGTTTTATTTCTATGGTTTGATGATAGATCTGTTTGGAACCTCGACTTCTTGAGGTCATATCTTGAGATCCAGAACTCCAAATTCCACTCCGAAGGACTCATTGGAAATATGAGATGATGAATATTGCATATGGAATGTTTACCATGGCTGAAAGGGAAAATATATTACTCAAAAAATTGAAACACAATCTGCTTTTATTAAAGGCATGCAAATTGAAAAATTGAAAATAAATTTTATTAAAGGAATAAGTGGGCCTTACTTGGAGGCACGAATTTCAATGAAATAAAGTCACTAATGAGAATCCAATCAAGCATTAAATAAAATTGGTTTACTCCAAAAATCAACAATGGAAATTTATACAAAGGAAACCCCTAACTACTTCAAGAACATTGAAAGCATATTTTAAAAAGGTAAGAAAAGGAAATATCAAGAGGTTGGCAGTCACAAGATTATACAGTGGTGAAGAGTCTGTAACAAGAAAATTTCTATCTCTCCAAGATTTGTTGGACTGTCCTACTAACACTTGCCTCTCATATTCTTCTTCTTTCCTATTTCTTTCCATCAAATCTTCCATGAATATACTGAGATCAGGAAGATTTGGGTTTGAGCGGTTCTTTCTTTGAAATCTTCAATCATCTTGTAATATTTCAAGTCCAGAGGAGCAAGATTCCTCCTTGTAAAAAGGCAATTGCTATTTCATTCAGTTTATCAGTTGCACTCATATGCCCTTTAAAAAAAATTCAATGTTGTTGCCCACCCACCCTCTCCCATGTGGACACAAGACCATGAAGTGAATGATTCGGAAGAAAATTCTAATCAAAGATTGGAGAATTTTTCTTAATCAAGTCATCCCATTTCAAATGAAAATGAAAATTCCAACTTGCAAGAAAAATATTTCAGCCTCTCATATACTCCATATGAGGATTCTTCATGCAACAAGTTTTAAATTGAAATGGAGGATCCTCCACCAAATGCACAAGAAGATTTCAGCCAACATACTCATATGGAAGATGTTGTAACAAATGATGAAAAGTCACAAGACATTGGCAGTAAGAACAATTGGTGGAAGAAATTAATCTTGAGAACAATGATGTGCAAGATTGTCATTACATAAAATAAGAATTATTTCAATACATAGTTGATGAATCAAGAATCTTGGATGTGGTCAATGATAAGGAAAATGATGAAAGTGTTTCCAAATTGGAAACTCCTCATTCAACCCAAGATAGTAGCATTCTTAAGAAACCAAGAATTGATTATATTGAAACATGGTTTCAAAGCCTTGTTGGCCAAGAAATACCATCAGATTCTCAACACATCTGGTTCAGTTTTTATCCAACAAACTTTGAACACACCCCTAACTCTTGGTACTAGTCGTGATATGTTCCCTAATTCTAGAGTTCATTCCATAGATCAATTGGATGCTTGAATGGATCCATTGGAAATCTACCTACACCTAAGAGTGTCAATTTCCTTCAAGTATCATATGGTAGATAGATCTGTTTTTTATATAGTTTATTTCTTCAATCAAAGTTTTGCATAATAAAGCAGTTTCTAGACGGAGGCGATGTTTGAAGATGACTCAATGAACCAATGGAGGAGGAATTACAAGACCAGTGTTTGAAGATGACTCAATGAACCAATGGAGGAGGAATTACAAGAAAAATGTTTGAAGATGACTCAATGAACCAATACAGGAGGAAATATAAGAATAATTTTTTAAGATGACTCCATAGCCCAATTGAGAAGGCAGCCAAACCAGGATTATGGATTCTCAGCAACCCACAGGGGTTCATTGTCCCACAGTTGGAGCCAGATGTTGATCAAAAAATTTGATCACCTAGGTTTACCGCTCTTGAGATAATAAAAAAAATTGTATTAGAAGAAGGAAATTTTGGTATATTATCAATTCATTGTGTATCCCGTAGTCTCAACTTCATCATGCATTTTTCGGATTCAAAATCTGAGTTCGAATGCTAAATATATCCAGGTTTTTGTCTAACCTCCCAAAAAAACGCCTTTTTTCCATGTGCAACATAACTAAGATCTTCTTGGAACCACGCTTATTTTTCTTAGTATTGTTCTTATCACTTAAGACTAAGTCTTGATTTAGTCTCATTTTCTTGTTTTGTATTCTTGATTTTTCGCTCCATACATTTCCATGGTTCTTACTCTCCCACTTCCCATACTTAGTTTTAGTTTTACATTTTATTACTTTGTGTCTCCTTCACTTATTCCCTTACTTCCCCCTTACATCCTCTCCATGTGTACCTATGGACCTACTCTCCTCTCCTCCATCGCCCCACTTCCCTCACTCCCCTACTCCCTTCCTTCTCCACTCATCCGTCTCCCCACTCACCCACACTTAACCATTTTTCCCTCCCCTCTCCCTTCCCCCTCATGACCTTCCTCACTCCCTCTCCCATACTTAACCATTTCTTCATTCCCATCACTCCTCCATGTGAACTTGCGGACCTACCCTCCCACCTCCCCTCACCCTACATTCTCTCACTGCAATCTTCACTCCCTCTTATCCCTCACCTCCCTCACGGCCCTCCTCCCCCTCTCTCATTCCATCTCCCTTAACCATTATTTCCTAAGTTTTATGCCTCCACTTATATGATTACACATGGAAACCTCCACTTATATGATGACACATGGAAACCAATTACACTATGATATGTGGCACCCTATCAATTGTGACACATGGAATATGACTAGGCCTCGACTTGTTGCTAACTGGGCACTTACTGGGCGATGACTCAATGATGATTGGGCTACAAAAATTTTAATTATTTCATGAATTATCTAAGGGGTCAAATCACTAGGTATTTATAGCCTCCATGTGTTTCATACCAACCCTTTGTTAAATATTTCAATATAAACATTAAACTTCCAAAAACTCCCATTCATGTGGGATATCAATTCAAAGGAAAAAGTCGAAATTTCATGGAGTGGAAGAAATTAGATCAAGGGCTAAGATTAACCCGTGGGTTAAATGAACAATTATTGAGTGACGAACTTCTGGAAGCCGTAGCTTGAGATCCGGGAGTCATATTTGGGAAAAATTTACCTCGTTGGAAAGGTAATTCGATGAGGAAGATGATGGAATAGGTTTCAAGAGTTGAAAGTGGCCATGATTCTCTCATAAATTGAAAGAACACTCAGATTGATTTATATGGTTTGATGATAGATCTACTTGGTACCTCAACTTCCCGAGGTCATATCTTGAGATCCAAAACTCCAAATTGTGCTCAAGAGGACTCGTTAGAAAGATGGGATGATGAATATTTCATTTGGAATTTTTCCCATGGATGAAAGGTAAAATAACGTACTCAGAAAATTAAAGCACAATCCGCTTTTATTAAAGGCGGGCAAATTGAAAAATTGAAAATAAACTTTATTAAATAAAATTTATTGAAGGAATAAGTGGGCCCTACTTGGAGGCATGAATTTCAATGACATAGAGTCATTAATGCGAATCCAATCAACCATTAATTAAAAGTGATTTGCTCAAAAAAATAATCATGGAAAGTTCTAGAAAGGCAAACCGTAACTACTTCAAGAACATTGAAAGCATATTTTAAAAATACAAGAGAAGGCACTATCAAGAGGTTGGATATCAGAAGTTTATACAGTGGTGAAGAGTATGTAAGAAGCAAAGTTATATATCTCCAAGATTCGGTGGACTGGCATGCTAATACTTGCCTCTCATCTTCTTCTTCTTTCTTGTTTATTTTCCTCAAATCTTCCATGAATGTACTGAGATCGGGAAGATTTGGGTCTTAGTAGTTATTTCTTTGAAATATTTAGTCATGTTGTAATATTTCATGTCCAGAGGAGCAAGATCCCTCCTTGTAAAAAGGAAATTATTATTTCATTCAGTTTATTAGTTTTCATTGAAACTTTGTAGAGGTTGTTTCATCTCCCTTGTTTCTGATATTAAATTTGTCATATTTGGGATATTGTTATAAATTTCTTCTGCAGAGAACTACTCGGGGCACTACATTAGTGATTTTTTTGACATGAATTGAAAGAATGTGATTTCAAATGTATTTCCTATCAAAATATTTTTGAGTTATAATGAATTTATCATTGAAAGTTCTTTGAAGACCTTTCATTTCTTCATCTTGAAAAATTCATTGCAGATCCTGAGTTCGTTTTATCTTACCATAAAGAAAGAATGTTTGTTGAATGGAGACTCCAAAACCTTGTAGAAACAAATCTATGTTGACACACTTCATCTTACCTTTTCTTTAAATGATCTGATGTATATTTGTATAACTGTATATAAGGGTTTTACATTTGTATATATTAGATTCCTTGGAAGATCTCTTGGGTTTTTTTCTTTAGCATTGACCCTTTACATTCATTGCAAACCCATACAAAGAATCTTCCAATCTTTCAGCCAAACCTCTATAAAAATGCATGGGAATTCATATCCTCGTGATGTTGTTATTTGGATCTTGACCAATCTAAACATCAACACTGACTATGATAAAGAATTTATCATCTTCTCTTTTTCTTCTAAGAATACTATTGCAAAGGTCCTATTATAGAAAAATAATGATGGTCATGAGCATCCCATAACATTTTTCGGGAATTAAGATATTTTGAGTTGAAATACAATATTATGTAGAAGCAAGCATATGCCCCTGTTAATGCTCTAGAGGCCTTTGGAGATTATTTTTTGCATTCTAAAATCCTAACATATGTTCCAACTAGTGTTGTTAAAGACATCCTGATCCAACTTGATAGTGAGGGAAGAAGAGGGAAGTGGATTTCTAAAATCCAAGGATATGATGTAGATATTAAGCCTATTAAGCTAGTAAAGGGACAAGGTCTAGCAAGACTGCTCACAGAGTCAAATTGCAGGGTGATAGAAGTGAATATGGTGTCTCAAACACTAATGGAAGCCGACAGAGCCTAAGGATCCACAAGATCCTTTGTTGCAAGTAGATCCTAAATTTTCTCAATTTGACTGGTATAAAGATATAGTGTTTTACCTACAAAATATATAATGTGCAGTAGATTGGGATAAGGCTAAGGCTGGATCCATTGAGCTGAAAGCTGTTAAATACTGAATCATTGATGAACAATTATTTTGGAAGGACCTTGGGGGGATTTTGTTGAATTGCATTACAGAAGAGAAATCGCAAGACATTATTAATGAGTTTCATAAAGGAGTTTGTGGAGGTCATCATGGCTAGAGAGCTACAGCCTATAAAATATTGAGGGATTTTTATTATTGCCCCACTTTATTTTTTGATACTAATGCACTTGTTAGGGCATGCCCAGAGTATTAATTATTTGCAGGAAAACAAAATATTTTTCCTTTTCCACTCAGGCCCATCAAGGTAGAAGCACCTTTTTAGCAATGGGGGCTATATTTTATTGGTGAGATCAATCCTAATTCTAGTGGCCGACATAAATAGATACTGACAAAAATAGATTATTTCACAAAGTGGGTTGAAGTTGTTCCTACAAGAGCTACCACTGACTCGGTTATTGTAAAATTCCTTGAAGAAAATATTCTAGCCATGTTTGGTTGCCCAAGGAAGATCATTATTGATAATGCACAAGAATTCAAGTCTACTAGGATGGTGCAATTTTGTCAAGATTACAATATTGAACTTGGGAATTCAACCTCTTACTACCCATAGGGAAATGGTTTACCAGAATCCTCAAATAAGAGATTAATTAGAATAATTAAGAAAATGTTGTCACGGAACAAGAAAGTATGGGATTCTCATCTCAAGTATGTTTTGTGCGTTGATAGAATAGGTACAAAAAGGTATATTGTTACTTCTACTTTTCAATTGGTGATATGGTATTGATGTTGTCTTCCCCATTCATCTAGTGCTTCCAGTGATGAAATTAATATAGGATGAAGCAGAGGAACCAAATGATGTACAAAGGATGATTCATAAGTTAATAGAAGTTTGGCAAAAGAGGGAATATGTACTGGTCAAGTCACAAGAACATCAAGAAAGGATGAAAAAAAAAATTGACAAGAGAGCTAAGGAAAGAAACTTTATGGTTGGAGATTTGGTTTTAAAGTGGGATGTAAGAAGAAATGCCAAAGGGAAACGTGGAAATTTTGATAACCTTTGGATGGGACCTTTCCAGGTTATTGCAGTTGAAGAAAGCAACACTTATGAGCTATCCCATATCGAAGGTGATGTATTGGGAGCCTTTGTAAATGTGAGTTTTCTCAAGCATTTTCTGCAACGCTAAGCTCTAAGTGTATCCTCACTTTGTACAATAGTAGTTTAGTTTTACTTCTTTTATTTCTTTGTGCAAATTATATTTCCATTTTAATGCGAATTTCAATAATTTCAAATTTTGTTTAAATAAATATGGTTTTGTTATGCTAAGATGGTCAGTTTGGTCATAGATCAATCCTACCACAAAAGAAAATTGGATTATAGTTGTCAATCACAAACTCCATATCCCAATGGATAAGGCACCTAGTCTACAGATTTCAACATATCACAAGGATATGTTGTCCCCGTTGGAGCCAATGTTAGTACAATGACATATTTTTCAATGGAATCAAGTAATTTTGGACAGTTAAAGCCCTAACTTGGATGGTAATTAAGGAAGGAGAGCTACATTAGACCTAATGTGCAAGAAAAATCACTCTAGAGATGATAAATTTGAAGAAAAAGGGGCCTATATAGCTAAATGAGCTAAAATGGCGAGAAAGGGGATTATCATAGGCTCGGAAGGGGATCTAAGGCAACCACAAATGCAAGTGCACGTTGGAGGATATGATACATGGGTGATAGAGCACCAAGATCGGGGCATAAATCCACAAATCCAACTCATGATACGAAAAGTTAAAAGATCAAGAGTCTATGATGTGACACTGGTTGGCTCCCAAGATTGACGATCCACAATGCATTTTCCATCATGGACATTCCCACTTGTTAACATCTCTCAACTATGTGAGGGTGGTTTCTCCCATGCCACACAACTATATTTGATTGGTTTCACATTGCTCATGGGCTTGGGAAAACCACTCGACCGAGCATGCGATACCACTGGTGGTTTCCTTGAAAACCACCTTACCGTATTTCAACCTGACGCCTAGTTGGATGAAGAAATGACACTCGAGGATGATGACAGGGAAAACAACTGGACATTTCAACTCCACCTAGTATCTATGTGTCCAAATAAGGAAATGACACATGTGCAGGGGTACACTCCTCAGTGAACGCTAATGATAATGAGTCACTCTAGCAGGGAGACACTTGGGTAAATTGGGTGCCACCCAACCCTAACATAGGTGCTAGATAGGTGACCACCTAGAACAACACCTCTCTGCCCAGTGGTTGTGGTATCGTGTTGATGTCATCCAAATTTTTATGCACTTCACAAATTTCAAATCTCTTGCCAATGTAAAGGTGATGCATGCCTCCCAATCATATAAAAAGGATAAAAAGGGGTTTTAACAAATGATTATTGTAATTGCAACATAATCAAGATCTAGCACCCAATTCAAACACGTGAACCTTGATGGTAACATGTACGCTCCTCCTTCTATTGCTAAGAAAGGCAATTTGAACTACCTTGGCCCCTGATTTCATCTATCTGGTTAGTTGTTCCCATCGAAGCTCCAAAATGAAGACTAAAGTGATCCCTAGCCAAACTCAAAATGCACCAAAGCCACTGACCCCTCAAGACCACCTAGAGGACAAAGAGGGAGACGTTTTCAAGCCTGCTTTGTTTTACCCTGACCATGACCAGTTAATTCAAAGGGTGCAGATCGATGCTAACGTCGGGAGAGATTTTTTGTTTTCATGAGAATCGAACCTAGCCCGATTTATTATTCCTCAAACCTATCATTTTCCTGAGTTGTTCGAGTGGTGTGCTGCAAATTATGATGACCACAAAGAACATATCACCACTATGGATGGCACTAGGATCATTTACTCAATTTCCAGAGTGTCAACTTCCCAAATACTCCACTTCTATGATCCCACTACCAAGGAAATTGTAGATGATGACCTCCTGGTTGCTAGGTACTAGTCATTGTCTCAATTAGAAAAGGATAAGATGTTAGGTAAATTGTTGGTTGCCAATACTCCACTCCCATCTAATCCCCCTCCATTTAAGTCGCTTATTTTCCCATACCTAACCAAACAAGAAATTACTGTGATTTGTCAAGTGCTTAGTTATGAGCATGACAACGTTGTGGATGGATCATTTTTAGGTTTTTTTTCATCCTTATGTCCTCCATAATCCATGACATTCACTAAATTTGATTATGTCGAGTTCTTGGCCAGGGTCATCAATTATCAATTGTCCACCTATCATTCCACCAAATCCTTCAGGTATCCATCTTGCTTAGTCTATCTAATCCTATTCAATAACGGTACCTACTTTGAGAGTCTAAGAGTAAAGATAACAGATGATACAGGCAGGCCCAAACCTGTAGTTGAGTTGACTAAGGAAATAAGGACAAAGGAACACAATCAGGGCTTTACTTTGTTTCTCAACAAATTCATGAGTTCTTTTTACACTCTAATTCACATGGTGAAACCTCCCATGATGTTTATTCATCTGAAGAAATTGTTACAACTGATTAAAGAGACCAATATAGGGGATTGGTATCTATCTGAAAAATACACACTCATCAGGATTTATGGTTTTGAACAAGAGCCATATAAGTTGGAAGTGTTATTAACCCCAAGCATATTTTCCTTGGAATACATCAAGAAGAGGATGGTATCAGATCACCAAAAAAATTCCCAACACATGTAGGTAATCACCTTTAAGCTCCCAAATGAAGTGGGCCCATTCCCAGTTAAACTAAGGACTACACTAAGTTTTATGGAGGAGATGTTTCATCAATTCGATTTTGAAAAAGCAAGCAAGTGGATATATGATTCGCAAGCTGTGATCATTGCCAGAAGGCCCACACACAAACATCAATCAAACCTATTTATTGACAACACTGCCAACTTAGACTCATGGGAAGAAGTAAGGAAAATCCTACTAGCAAAAGTGCAGGATTCACCAGTTGATAAAGCAAATTCAACAAAATCCTCTCAAACTTCTCACAAGCAAGAAGTGCTCTTGGGAAAGAGGATTTTTTCATACTTTCACTCTAAGATGGAAATTAATGACCAAATGAGCAAAAATCCCAAGAATGATGAAGGGTTGGATACAAAGGATATCCTGGCAAACACTTTGGATAAAGGGAAAGGTGTATTGCAAATAACAAAGGGATCTAGTGAGGAAGAGACAGCTCCTGCAACCTCTCCTATTTCAATAGATAACTTTCATCAGCTCTCTTATTGGCTAGAGAATCCATGTCTACTACTTCAAAAGGATCCTCTCATAATCAACTAACTCTCTTTTCTCATTACTCTGATATTAGGAGGAATAATCAAGATATTAGAAGGGATTTGTTCCCTCTAGTAAATTCTCAAACAAAGTTGCTTTCGATCATGGATTATCAACATAATACCTTGAAATTGGTTGTGTTGGAGGAAAAATTGCATAAACCTCACACCCCTATTGAATACAAGGCCACCCAAATTAATTTCAAGATGTAAAATGTTCAACCTAGAGACATGGTTGAGCTACACAAGCATACCAATGACATGTTATATAGAGGAGTGTTCCATTCTTCTGTCGGTGAGAAAAAGATGAGGGAGATGGCCATCAAGATTAAAAAGCAGTTGAAGAAAGAAAGAGTGGCAATGAAGGCCAAGCAAATCTAGATAGTAGAATTAGAGAAAAAAGTATCTCTTTGGGAGAAAATCCTTAGAATCCCAAGGTTGTAGGAGACTTAATGAGCCAAAAGGATAATGAAATCAAAGTATTGAAAAGAGAAGCTAAATATCCCAGAAGTACAACATGTACATACTTGTGAACTACAATCCAGTCATGAAGAGAAGGAGCAGTTGTACCAAAGACTTGTGGAAATCCAACATGTTTTAGAGAGATTACAAGTAAAGAAACAATCTTTGAGAGAGAAATAGGAGAAAATTTTGCAGATAGCTAAGGAGCCTAAAGTGTCATTCATTCCTCTAGATACATATGAGGGATTTTCCAAGGTCATGTCAAACCAAAGTATGAAGGAAATGGAGCTTAGCACTGTCACTAATAAGCTCAAATTCAGTTCAGACAAGACAGAAAAGTTAGAAAAGTGGGTCAAGAGTAGAGAGGTACTCTTGGGACAGGTAAATACTGCAAAGGAATAGATTGAACAAGAATTGGCTCCAGTGAAGCAAATGGTGACAGGAAAAGCAACATTAAGAGGCACCAAACACGTGATTTGGGACCAAATATCAACAAAATTCTTTCATAAATGGGTTCAATTCAAATTAATACAAGAAGAGTTTGAATTTATTTCTGCAGCAACCAAAGACATCAAGACCATGGCTTCAGAATTGAAAGAAAATCCAAAAAAGGCTAGTGATTCAATCAAGTTCCTAAATAGTAGATCTAAGGAGGAGCTTAAAGATCTAATTATAGAAGATATAACTAGCCTTATTATGGATGGAAAAATTGTTTTATCTAAGAGGAAACTCATGTAGAATACATAACATAAGGTACATGAGCTTATTGGTGATATTGTTGCATTCAAGAAAATTTTTAGTGAGGTGGTCAAATTTGGATTGCCTAATTTATGGGATGGTAATGGAGAACTTAGTCTACAAAAGAACTATCAAAAACTATAGGATAATAGGAGGAATGATGATACTATATTTGCACAACTAGAAGGACCCATGAAAGGCCAAGATGTAATGGATATGATGGCTGGCGATTTTGCATTATTGTACACTCTCAAAATAAATTTTAAGAATCTCCCTCCACCATCATATGAGAGGTATACTTATTTGGATGAATTAAAAGGGAATCTAAATCAACTAGAATATCCAATGGGCAAGGTATGGAAGAATATGTGTCAGTATATGAAGGTACAACTTCCAAGACAAGATGAGACAAGTGGCATGCACCCAACCTCTTCATAAGTGGTTTTGTTTAAATTATTTTTACATATGTAAAAAGTAATTTTGTTTTACTAAAATAAAGCACCATTCAAGAATCAAGAAGTGATATCAAGAATCAAGAAGGGATATAGAGTCTAAAGAAGTTGGTTTCTCATGTAAAGACATATATAAAGGAGTCATAAGGCATATTAGACAATTTTTTATCCGCGGACAGAGAGAGGAAGACTCTCTTAATCTCAAATTTTAGAGATCAACCCAACTCTAAGCACACGACAAGTTATGAGAAGGAAATCAGTCGGCTTATAGGGATTCAATGATTTCTTGTACCATCAGTTTGTAAACTCCATCTTTCTTCTCTTCCATTGTATTATCTTCCTGAGAATCCACCTCTTCCATTTTGAAATGTGTTATGAAATATTCATCAATAAAAGATCGCAACAACATTTTTGGCACCACTTATGTTGTAAAAGTGTGTGGTTCCATGTGTGAATGAGATTGATTCAATGTTATGACCAATTTCTTTACATTTTTGTTTGAGACTATCATTTATATGCAAAATTTATAGTACTCTTGAATGTTTCGAATGATGAGCTATGTGAAGCCTACACTCTAAGTAAACTCAGAATACATTGTTATTTATACCACTAAATTATTGTTTGCTCGACACATTTTCTTCACAATAATCATTACAAGATTTATTTGCAAAGAATACCTTGAATGTGTATACATTTTTTTACACATTCATTCACTCTTTTAACCCTAGTTATCTGATACACATAAGGGAAAATGCCCATATATGTTGGATGTTTTTCCCAATCATCCTGTTTGAAATGTTACACAAGCTATGAAGAATTATTGATTATGGTAAAACCCTTGATTGAGTAAGGTAGCTTAAAACCCAATTTGAGTTTTATCTCCAGGGATCCTTGGAATCGTTCAACTGATAACCAAGAACATCTCGAGGACTAACAAAATCTCCAATAACCAATATTTTGGATATCTTTTTCTCTTTAGCCATACACATTCCTTCTCATAGGGCATAGGCTTCTACAATGTTGTCTGAGGCCATTCTTAATCCCCAAGCGTAGTAGGTTACATTATTTCCTCCAGGATCATGAAGACTCCCACTCACGCTCCCACCCTATTCGCTAAGTATTATTATAGTGACATAATTTTCAAATTCCTTTTGGATGCAAAGATGTAGGAATTTCATTGACTAGTTATAGTGCCCTAGTGACATAGGAGTGTCAGGTGCCATATCTCTTTGATATACTTGCAGGGTCCAACAATAGTACTTGGATAAGTATCTCAAGGCACTAACTAAGGAGGGTCAACCTTGCCCTTAGTTGTACAACACGGCTACCCAGGTACTAGAAAGTGATCTCCCAGAGTGTTGTTCTCGATGTAATATAGAAACAAGATGATCGATCGATTGATATAGGGTTGGTTTCATATATATACCTAGGGGAATTTCAATATACATGAAGGTACATGGAAGTGAGATTCCATATACAAGTGTTGTTTGTTGCAGTACTACTTGAGGGGTACCAACAAGGATTGCAAGGGTTTCCAACCATGTGATTCCACTTTTATTTCCTACATGTATTCCTCCCCAACCATAGTTGTACTCACTGAATGATAGAACATTGTGTTATTTAAAGATGTCAGAACCCATCTTTATCCCAAAAATAAAATAAAGCTACCAAAATTAGAGGCGTGTTGGCTCAAGAAAGAGCTATGATATCATGTTCATTAACCCTTGAAAATTGGAACACAACCAATATACAAAGAATAGAATTGAAGATTAACAAGAAACAAGAGACAGTAAGATAACAAATTGTACAAATACCCTTGTATATTGATAATGCAAAGAAGAATACAATGTTCACTTACCTCTTAAGGTGGGGCAACCTTCCACCAAGTAGAGCTCCAAATACACAACACAAGAAAAACATTCCATAGTCTCTTATTTCTATAAATAACTTTTACATAGAAAAAACCATAATACGTATGGTCTTGTCACTAATGGGTACCAACTACCAAGTGGACCTTTTTACATTGAATAACTATCCACTACTATTTAATGGGCCTTATTCAACAAGGATGGTCGCATACAACAATTAACTAACTCATATGTAGTCTAAAGTAGAGAGGTTAGGGTAGGACCCTAAAAATGGAACACCCTTCCATTCAGAACCTTGCTTGTGGAAAACATCACCTTGAAGCTTGACATGTGCACCCTTGAAGTGTAGTTCTCCACACGTCTTATTATAGATTCTTGTAAGGGCATTGGCCCACATATGTAATGTTGGCCTCCCTTACCTATCATATATATAGAGGAAGGAGAGATTCCTTTCATTCATCATCATCATTGTACTATTCTCTTTGTACTTGTCTTCTTGGAGGAAGTCATTAGGGTTCATGAGGAAACCCTACGAGAGTTATGAAAAGTAAAGACAGTGTCTTGTTGGGAGCTTGCTCTTGTGAATAATATGTTGGAGATGACGATCACATCATATCTCATTCATACTTATCACTCTTGTGTTAGAGATGTGATCAAGTAAATCACATGAGTCCTCTCTCTCTCTCTCTCTCTCTCTCTCTCTCTCTCTCT
>JZKD02S0159284.1:0-11501 GCA_000966675.3 Picea glauca
TAGCTAGTTTCCCCTTAGGATTTGATAATTGGAGCCTTGAGTTACCAACACTCCAATCTATCAATCTCTCTTGTCTTTGACTCTCCTATTATCATTTTTATTCAACATTTGTTGCCACATCATTGACTCCATTTTCCCTAAAAGCACTAGTCTAAGTCCTCTTTTGAGTAATTGATCAAAACAACCATCAAAACCTATTCTTTGAGCTTCCTGTTGACCACCTATTTCAACTAGGGGGTCAAATCCATGTACCATGAAGTTATGCACCATCAGGTCCTACCAAGTCAAAGACTTACTGGTTCTACAAGGCAGTTTTGGCCTTCAACACTTCTTTTTGTAATGGAATTTCCGCTCCCCTACGTTGAATTATAATACAATGGGTCTGCATGGATCATAGTTAAGTCAATTGCCTTTCATCATTAGAGGAAGTCCCTTTCACTGAGTGTTTCTTTCCTTAGGTTATTAATTTGGCGTAACCAGCCTTATTAATTTCCCTTGAGTTTTTCACTCCCATAAATAATTCCTTCAAAGTGGTGTAAGGCGTTCTAATGGTCTAGCCCTCTGGTAGCGAGTGTCTAGGAATGTTGTAAATGACCATGTAAGACATCTCCTAAAGTTTTGCGGAATTCCGTTGAGTCTAGATAGGTTTTTTTTAATTTATTAAAATTGCCTAAGTATGGGTAATTTTAATTAATTTTTGATAAAAAAAATGTAAAAACTGGGTCCTTGGGATTTTTGATAGGGGTATTTGTGCTCAAAAGAAATGGAATGGGACCCCCTACACCCTTGGACCAAGTTTCAGCTCAATTGGACAAGTTTTTCTAGGTGTTTGTCCATGAGGAGTCTTTGTCAGTCCAAAACAACAATTTAATTGTTAGTCTTGACATAGTCAAAATGTCATTTTTTGTAATATTGAGCTAAATGGTTAGAGAAAAGGTGGGAAAACTTACCCAAACCCATACCTAAGCTATCCTAGCCCCTTTCCTAACCTTTTTACACCCCCCTCACTTAGCTACCACCTAAACCACACTTCCTCCCTAGTGAGATGTGCCCCCCTTGAGGAGTAACTCAACCCAACACTTGATTAAATGGGAAATAACCCCCCTAAGCTATAGTGTGCCCTCCTAATGTCTAAATTAGACTATTGGGTGATCTAAAAGGGTATTCCCATCCCCCCTCACTCATCCCTCACACCCCTCACTTCTCCAAAACCCTAAAAGTGCGCCCCCCTTGAAATTGACAGTTTTTGTTGGAGAGTGACACTTGGAGTTCATCCAAGAGGGGTCACTCTTGCCTCCCAGGTATAAATAAAGGCCATCCCTCTCCATTTCTCACCAATTCTATTGCTACTGTTACTCTACCCAATTTTCTCCTCACTCTCCCATCTCTCCCATCTTGTTCTCTTCCATTTCTTGCTCTCATCTTTTGGAGAGGAGCTTGTTGCAAGTATTTGCAACAACCTCCTACTTGATTAATACAAAGGCTTTAGAGGATATAGTGCTTTGAAAGTCTTCTGGGTGCATCCATTGCTTAGCAGGTGATTTGTTTCATTGTTGTGTTGCATTCTATCTTGTAGAGTAGAGATCCCAAGCAAAGTTTTTTCCTTGGGTTGGTTATCAATAGTCTTATTGCTAATCTAGGTCGAGTTTATTGTTTTCTTGCAAAGTATTTTGTAGGTTTAACATATATGCTCATATGTCTATCTTGTTTGTAGTTTGCTAACACCTTGCAGGTCACTTTCTAGTGTTGGGAAGGTGTTTTCAGATCTGGAAAACACCATTCTCCAACCATTTTCACCTCTAGAACTTTGATGCCATTTATTTTTGCTACTTCCATTCAGTTTTTTGGGTATTTTAACACTTAGAATAGGTCATATAAGTTTATATATATTGCTGTAATTTTTTGCAAAAAAATTCTGTGTAAAACCATAAATTTTCTTTCACATTGTTGTCACTTTTGTAGCATTTCCAGCAAGCTTTTGTTTGCTGGTTTTTTGCAAGTTAGTGACTAAGGAGGTGTCCAAGAGGCCATTTGGGGCCATACAAAGCTCAAGAACAACCTCCAATAGTTGGGTAACATAATACCCTCTTTTCTCATCTATTCTAATCATTATAAGCAAGCCCAAGGGAGTCTCAAAAGGGCTTGCATTTCTCTTCTTTTAATTTTCTGCAGTTTTCTGTTATCTATTTGCCTACATCTTGGTGAGTGTTTGGCCTAGCCAACCCCCAAACCGTAAGGCTAGGTAGCAAGTTTATTTTCTACAATTTTCTTTAATTTGTTTGCCCCACTTGTCATTAGGACAAGGTTGAGAGGCTAGGTTTATTTTCAAGTTTTTCTTCTCAAGTTCTTGAACCCACTTGTGCACAAAACTGGAAGGCTTTGTCCTCCATCTTGTGCACTTGCTTGAGGTTGTTAGTTTAGTTTCTCTTCAAGTATTTTAATTTTACTCCTTGGAGTGTGCTTGGCTTTGCCAACCCCCAAAATTGTAAGGCTAGATTAGTTCATGGTTGTTTTCTTTCACATGCTTAATAATCTAAACGAAATATAATCTAAGAAGTAATCATGTGCTAGTTTAGGCCCATGGAGGCATAATGGTTCAAATTGCTCATCTTGTTTACTTTTGCTCGCTATCTTTATTTTGGGCATTTTACATTCAAGCACACTTTCCTTTGCAATTTACTTTCCAAGTGGTTTACCTTCTTGCAAGTCATTTAAATTCCGAGTACCTTTGCTTAATGGTTTAAATATTTACATGTACTTTAAGTTTATGTCTTGCAACCTTGTATGATCTTGTGGTTTGTGGCAAACACTTAAGTTCTCTTGCAATTTAATTTTAGTACTTTACTTTCATTGCATTATCTTTCAAGTACTTTGTTTATCTTGCAAACACACCTTACACAACTCTACACTTTGCAATCACCCTAACTTAATCTAACTTAAGTTAACTCAATTTACCTTAGTCTCCTAGGATCTAAAATCAACTAGCTTAATGGGTCATCTTTTACTGTCCCAACTTTTCCATCAAAAAGGGAATTTAAGGAAGAAATGGGAGGTGCTAGATTGGGGACGATCTCACGGCGCTTGGTGTCCTTCCTGTGGAGTACTTCTATTCCTAGGTTGACCTGTGGAGCTAGGGTGTGGCCTTGGTTGCCTCACTTATTGAGCACCCAACAACTCTTTTGGTACAAGCATGGGGAGTTCTTGGGTTGTCACTTAGTCTAGGATTCACTTCTAACTTAATAACTTAATAATCCTAAAATCAATTCACTCAACCTTGGGCATCTTGTTGGATACATCTTATGTGGTTCATGCTTTAGTACACTCTTGCAAGCACTTAAAATTTTCATCTTTTATGTAATTTACTTCAAGCATCTGTGGATTGAACTAAGTGGTTTAAAAGTTGCGCTTTAGCCCTTGGAGGCCTTCTTTCATGCTTTAATTTTGAGTTTAAGTTTAATCTTTGATGTGATTGGTCTCCTTCATTGAAGTTGTTCATCCCTTGGAGGCTTCTTCATTGTTGGAGCTTGTGGTTGTGTATGCCATTGAAGGCTTCCCCTTGAGTTGCGCATCCCTTGGAGGCACTCTTGTTGGGATAGTTGGCTTGTGTTTTGTGGTTGTATTTCCTTTGAGAATATCTCCTTTACCTGCACATCAAGTCTTTTCACAAGTTAGTTACTTGGTTAGTTATCTTGCTTGTACAATCTATAGATCTTGTATCTTCATTGTTGTACCACTTAGTTGTAACTTTGTGGATAGTTAGTTCTTGTATTCTTTTGTATCTAGTCTAATTGTGTAATTTTGCATTTAGTATTCTTTTGTATTTATTATTGTAATCTTTGTAAAATCTGATATCCCTTAAACTTAGTTGACCCCTTGCCCAATCATAGGCACTAGTCTTAGAAGACTTAGGGAAAGAACTTCTTTTGCATTGAAAGACTTGCACTTCGCATTGTTGTTTTTGCATATAGGCTAGATTCCCTCAAACCTTAATCAACTAAAATCAACTCCTAGAATTTAACTTTTAACTTCATCTAGTAACTAGGGTCTAACCCCCTTGGCTTCCCTAGGAGTAAGCCTAGAAGGAAGAGGTTCAAGTCAAGGTGACAGTGGGCTTTGAACCTAGGCATTGTGCCTCCAAGGACACACTAAGTGAGTTGGACTTAGCTCACGTTTGCAAGTGTGTATAAGGACGGCAACACTTCCTACTAACAATTTCTAACCCTAAAATAGCCTAACCTACTAACAATATTGTTGTTGTTACTAAAGTAAGCTACAACCATTAATTGCAGCATTAAAAGCTTATAAAAGCAATTGAAAAGGTTGATTTATACATTGTCTTGTTTGATTCTAACAAATGCTAGTATTATGATTTCAATGGTTGATGATTCTTAGTCATTTTGAAGCTATTTCAAGGCATTTAATGTGACGTATTGCCTTATAAATATTGTTGTTATATTTTTCTGTTTACTTCATCATTATCAGCCAATTGCTCTTATTGAGAAAGTCTATGGTTTTATGAAGTGCTAACTAGCAAGTGTACTTGCAAATATATATATAGTTTCTTGTTGCCTTGTTCCGGGCAGGTACACTTTGACATATTATCATTTCATTGGTTATAAAACCGGGACTTTCTGATCGGTGGTGACTTGTGAGAGGGGATCTTTATTTAGCCATTTTGACTCTGCCTTCTCAAACCCCTAGGTCACCGGGGATGTCTCCCTGGGCCTACCACCCTAAAGAAAAAGAGGAATCCTATTGAGGTGACGGTGATAGGATACCCTCAAGTTACGCCAATTTTCTCTCCTTCTACCTTTCCTTTTATCAAAGTACAAATTGTGCGATAACAGTGACCTCAGTCCAACCAAATGGAAAGGGTTGAAAGGCCTTAGATCTGTTTTTTCTGATTGTTTTGGGCAAGTATCTTTGAGGGGAGGTCTAGGCCAGCAAAGGTAGGCCTAAATCTGTTGTCTTGTTCTTGTTCTGAGCAGGTTTCCAACTGGGAGGGCCAAGTTGGGCAGCAGTTGAAGGAGAGGCCAGCTGCAGCAGATTGAGGGCTATAGGAAAGCTCGGCCAAGCTTGAGCAGACTCTAAGAGGGCTCGACCAGGTGCCAAAGGTAGTCGTATGGTGGTACAGGAGCTCGGCCTATTAGGAAGGAGCTTTGGAGGCAGCACTGAAGGTGTTTAGGGCTGCTAGTTAGCTCAGTCTACCAAGGAGCAGATTTTGAGAGAACTTGACAGCTAGGAAAAGACTGCAACACCAGGTATAGGAGGGCAGAAAGGACTGCTTGTGTACAGGATTTGAGGAAGCAGTTGAAGGACAATGTTGAGGTCTGTCTGGAAGGTGTAACAACCAAGGAATGTGGTTGTTACATCCTGTGTAACAACAAGGAAAAGTAGTTGTTACAGGCAAAGTTATTGGACAGCCTTGAAAGGCTGCTACAGCAGGTTCTGAAAGCAGTTTTGGGNGTTCAAGTCAAGGTGACAGTGGGCTTTGAACCTAGGCATTGTGCCTCCAAGGACACACTAAGTGAGTTGGACTTAGCTCACGTTTGCAAGTGTGTATAAGGACGGCAACACTTCCTACTAACAATTTCTAACCCTAAAATAGCCTAACCTACTAACAATATTGTTGTTGTTACTAAAGTAAGCTACAACCATTAATTGCAGCATTAAAAGCTTATAAAAGCAATTGAAAAGGTTGATTTATACATTGTCTTGTTTGATTCTAACAAATGCTAGTATTATGATTTCAATGGTTGATGATTCTTAGTCATTTTGAAGCTATTTCAAGGCATTTAATGTGACGTATTGCCTTATAAATATTGTTGTTATATTTTTCTGTTTACTTCATCATTATCAGCCAATTGCTCTTATTGAGAAAGTCTATGGTTTTATGAAGTGCTAACTAGCAAGTGTACTTGCAAATATATATATAGTTTCTTGTTGCCTTGTTCCGGGCAGGTACACTTTGACATATTATCATTTCATTGGTTATAAAACCGGGACTTTCTGATCGGTGGTGACTTGTGAGAGGGGATCTTTATTTAGCCATTTTGACTTTGCCTTCTCAAACCCCTAGGTCACCGGGGATGTCTCCCTGGGCCTACCACCCTAAAGAAAAAGAGGAATCCTATTGAGGTGACAGTGATAGGATACCCTCAAGTTACGCCAATTTTCTCTCCTTCTACCTTTCCTTTTATCAAAGTACAAATTGTGCGATAACAGTGACCTCAGTCCAACAAAATGGAAAGGGTTGAAAGGCCTTAGATCTGTTGTTTCTGATTGTTTTGGGCAAGTATCTTTGAGGGGAGGTCTAGGCCAGCAAAGGTAGGCCTCAATCTGTAGTCTTGTTCTTGTTCTGAGCAGGTTTCCAACTGGGAGGGCCAAGTTGGGCAGCAGTTGAAGGAGAGGCCAGCTGCAGCAGATTGAGGGCTATAGGAAGGCTCGGCCAAGATTGAGCAGACTCTAGGAGGGCTCGACCAGGTGCCAAAGGTAGTCGTATGGTGGTACAGGAGCTCGGCCTATTAGGAAGGAGCTTTGGAGGCAGCACTGAAGGTGTTTAGGGCTGCTAGTTAGCTCAGTCTACCAAGGAGCAGATTTTGAGAGAACTTGACAGCTAGGAAAAGACTGCAACACCAGGTATAGGAGGGCAGAAAGGACTGCTTGTGTACAGGATTTGAGGAAGCAGTTGAAGGACAATGTTGAGGTCTGTCTGGAAGGTGTAACAACCAAGGAATGTGGTTGTTACATCCTGTGTAACAACAAGGAAAAGTAGTTGTTACAGGCAAAGTTATTGGACAGCCTTGAAAGGCTGCTACAGCAGGTTCTGAAAGCAGTTTTGGGTTGTCACAAGTCTGCAGGTGAGGGTTGATTGGACAACAACCCTTGGGACAGTTGTGCAGTAGGCCTGGTACATTTTGTGCGGCTGTTACAGCCAAGTTTAGGGGTTGTAACAGCCACCCTAGCAGCAGCAGCCTTTGAGCAATTTTGGCACAGAAATTAAGAAAGATTTATGTATTGATGTACTGTAAGTGCACCTTGTTATTTTGGCATTCTGTTGTGTAAAGAAATTGGGCCATTATCCCTGGTATGAGAGCCCATTTGTTCTGGGTTAAGAACAAGTGATTTTGGGCTTAAGATTCCTTTGTACTTGTGTATGATCTAATTGTTAGTCTTATCTTCCACTATGCTAAGGTGTTAGGCAACTCAGTGTGTTTATGTTTACAGTTCAAATTGTGTTAATTTGCTTATTTTGTTGAGAACATAGACCAGACCTGAGGTGAGTGTGCACCAGTCTAGGTGCACTACGAAATCTAACAACATGTATAGCTTATGGAGGTGAACAACTAAAAGATAAGTTTATTTTCACTCGTGAGTGGATATATTTTCAGCGGATGATAGAGGCGCAACAAAGAGTTGCATGTTGAGATAGTCACGTTACCCCCTCACACTAGGAGTAACTATGGAGATCATGTCTCGAGGCCCACAGGTAGCAAACATGGAGTGTCGAGAGCCAGATTGACTAGCATAGCCCCGCAGGGCCCCTCCTATTCACTAATGTGCCATCATACATAACCAACATCAAAACAACATCCATCACNGAGGGCTCGACCAGGTGCCAAAGGTAGTCGTATGGTGGTACAGGAGCTCGGCCTATTAGGAAGGAGCTTTGGAGGCAGCACTGAAGGTGTTTAGGGCTGCTAGTTAGCTCAGTCTACCAAGGAGCAGATTTTGAGAGAACTTGACAGCTAGGAAAAGACTGCAACACCAGGTATAGGAGGGCAGAAAGGACTGCTTGTGTACAGGATTTGAGGAAGCAGTTGAAGGACAATGTTGAGGTCTGTCTGGAAGGTGTAACAACCAAGGAATGTGGTTGTTACATCCTGTGTAACAACAAGGAAAAGTAGTTGTTACAGGCAAAGTTATTGGACAGCCTTGAAAGGCTGCTACAGCAGGTTCTGAAAGCAGTTTTGGGCTGTCACAAGTCTGCAGGTGAGGGCTGATTGGACAACAACCCTTGGGACAGTTGTGCAGCAGGCCTGGTACATTTTGTGCGGCTGTTACAGCCAAGTTTAGGGGTTGTAACAGCCACCCTAGCAGCAGCAGCCTTTGAGCAATTTTGGCACAGAAATCAAGAAAGATTTATGTATTGATGTACTGTAAGTGCACCTTGTTATTTTCGCATTCTGTTGTGTAAAGAAATTGGGCCATTATCCCTGGTACGAGAGCCCATTTGTTCTGGGTTAAGAACAAGTGATTTTGGGCTTAAGATTCCTTTGTACTTGTGTATGATCTAATTGCTAGTCTTATCTTCCACTATGCTAAGGTGTTAGGCAACTCAGTGTGTTTATGTTTACAGTTCAAATTGTGTTAATTTGCGTATTTTGTTGAGAACATAGACCAGACCTGCGGTGAGTGTGCACCGGTCTGGGTGCACTACGAAATCTAACAACATGTATAATTTATGGAGGTGAACAACTAAAAGATAAGTTTATTTCCACTCGTGAGTGGAGATATTTTCAGCGGATGATAGAGGCGCAACAAAGAGTTGCATGTTGAGATAGTCACGTTACCCCCTCACACTAGGGGTAACTATGGAAATCATGTCTCGAGGCCCACAGGTAGCAAACATGGAGTGTCAAGAGCCAGATTGACTAGCATAGCCCCGCAGGGCCCTCCTATTCACTAATGTGCCATCATACATAACCAACATCAAAACAACATCCATCACACTGGCCTGGCCCCAGAAGACAATAGGTCTTGCTTCATGAGGTAATAAGTCCGGTATCATGGTAAGTGTCACCCTAGTAATTGAAGCATTTGAACATGTTGCAAAGAATTCATTCTTGATTACAGAACGTTTTCTTGGAAATTATACTCTTTGCCTTATTTAACCTTGGTGGGTGTCATTTTGTCCTAGTAAGTTAGCCACCATTGGGGATGGGGTTCTACTGGGGGTTCCTTGAAGAGTCATCGTCCATTCCCAATCATACTTGTCACCTTCCATGCTCTTTCCATTTCGTTTCCTCATCTTTTGGGATTTTCGGGTGCACTGATCCAAGAAGGGGTTGTACCTCATTTCATGGGAAGAAGGGGCTGAAGGCCTGGAGGGAATGTAGATGGAAAAAGGTAAAAGCCAAATTATAACCTTCTAGATGCTCGCCCAAAGAGGTCTTGAGAACAATGAAACGTTTCTCTTAAAAGAATTGAAGACCTACAAAAACAAAACTCACATATATAAATGTCCCACTCGTTGAGGGATCTACACGAGTGCAGTATACCCTTTACTTTACCCACATGGCACTCTGTGTACCTCTAGCTTCAAGTGACATTGTGGTACTTCTTCAAGTCTTATGTTACCCAATTGAAGTACCCAATTATTTTAGACTTTAATGAATTAATGGCAATAAATGGGTTTGGAAAAAGGATGCATTGAACACGAAAGTGCAGCACACCCTCTACAAAGGCACCCATAAATGAGACAATATGAACCCTTGTATGTCATGAACCCCATGCCCAAAGGTCTTACCCACTCCACCTCACACTCATACATGACTTAGATGGGTTTCTCCTGGAAAACACCCTTGACTTGAGGATTGACTAGCCCAATAGGATGCATTGACACCCGTCCCACACCTCAATTTGACAAATTGTATAACGTCCTTGTGCATTTGTTTAGTTTGAAAAGGGGGGTTTGATGCACATGTTCGGGTGGTTTGATTATTATATGTGGCTTACTTGGCATGATTCCTGTGACTTATGGACCCATGGAGGGCATACATGTTTGTCTTTGCAGGACCTTGCCCGGTGGACAAGTATTCATGAGGAGATGACTTGTTCGGACGTTCATGAGGGCTTTGGAGCCCATTTATGGATGAAAAGACCCCACGTCTGGGGTAGACTTGTGACCACCAGTTGCACATTGAAGAAAAGGGGTTGTTGCCTTTGCAGGCACTCTGGCATGGCTAGGAGACCAGCTCCCATCCCTCTCGACTTGGACGTTGGCCTTTGGAGGCTTGGACGTCACCCTACTAGCCCATGACGTCACAGGGCTTGGGGATTTCGATGGAGGAGGACTTGACGTGGTGTTTTGGCACATGTGGGCATGATCTAGGGCCTATGGAGGCCAAGCGTTGCACTTATCTTGCTCAACATTCCACATGGGATGCCCAACGTCACCCTAGAAGGGCATGACGTCACCCTTTGAGGGTCATAAAAAATTAAATTTATTTTTAATTTTAATGTGCAATTAAGAAGTAGGATCAGATTTGTGAAAAGACACAACTTTTGGATAATAAGGCTAGGATTTCCCATATAAATATGGCTAGCCTAAATCATTTTTCACATAACTCACCTCTCACAAGAGGAAGGACTGAAATTTTCGCCCTCTTGGGCATGTTGACTGAAATTTGTGCTATCTTTGGAGTTTATGGTCTCTTTGATCGATGCGCTAGGATTGGAGGAGCATGCTAAAGGTGTAATTTGGCTATTTTGTGGTGGTAAAGTGTTTAATGCTTGATTTTTCTTGGTGAAAGTAAGAAAATTCTGCAACTTCCTTCATGCATTGAATGTTTGTGGTTAGATTTACTTGTTTCATATTTAAGATTATGAAATTGCTTGCTTAAAATCCTAGAAGAGAAACATAAGGTGCTTCTTTCTCTCTCTAGACCTTTCCACCCTTAAATTGTCAAGGATATCTTGTCTAGAATAGGCTTCTAAAGCCCTAAAGGTGTCAACACTTTAGTAGCCTCATTCTAGTTGCTTGCTGCAATAATATATTTCAATAGTCTAAAGGAGAGAAGGATTTGCTAGGGCCTAAAAGGTGCTTATGCCCTAGTGGAATTCATCTTAGAGCCTTGAGTTCTTGAGGCCTTGAAGTGCCAACACCTCTAGCATTTATTTCTTGGTCCTTTGACAACTATTATCATTCTATTTCTCCAAGTTAATTTGCTCCACTTTGTTAACTCCTTTATCTTAATTGTTTTACATAAGCACCTTTAAGTGCTTTCGTAAAACCTATGCGCTCAAAATCGTCAAATTCTTCATCGTTTGAAAGTTATAGGCCTCGAAAGTTTTGGGCCTGTACACTGTATAACCAACACTCATTGAACTACTTATGTTCAGTTGATTTGCTCTACTATTGTCTTGATCTGACACTGCTCCACTGAAACAACTCAAATCTAGTATAATAACTTATGTTTTCTGCTTCTGCTCACTCTGCTTCCTATAGCCAAAGAGATCTAAGGCTTGGGTTTATTTTGGAATGACTAGGCTTGGATGTGTCGTGACTATAGGCTCTCTGAAATACTAAACCGAGACATAAATAGTCCACACTATACTTATGAGGACAAGTCAACTCACCACTACACGACCATGTACTCGCGAGGGTAATAGAGAGTCACTTCCCAGTGTGTTGTTTGTGACTCCTGTTATCCCCGATATCTAGGGATAACTAGGAGATCATGTCTTGAGGCCCACAGGTCCTAGACATGAGGTACCGA
>JZKD02S0159295.1:12860-23377 GCA_000966675.3 Picea glauca
TTGTGTTTTACCCTTGGCCATAGAGAGTTTTTCCCTTGTAACATGGTTAGTTATCCTTGAGAGACACCCTATTCAAATTTCTAAATTCCACACACAACCTGATCTCTCCACTCTTCTTTCTGATAGGCACCATATTTTCCACCCATTTAGAAAACCTTGGGTATACTATGATCTTGGCTTCAAACAACTTCTTTATCTCTTTCTCAATCAATGGCAGTAGAAAAGGATTTATCCTTCTTATCTTATGTTTGAAAGGTTTATGATATTTTCTTATTGGGATCACATGTTGAATTACCTTGGTGTCATAAAATTTCAGATCTTCATAGCTCTAGGAAAAAACATCAGGGAATTATTTCATTAAATTGATATATCTCTGCTTGACTTATGGGCTAAGCATTTTGGATAGCTTAATGATCTTGGGATCTTCCTGAGTCCCAATGTTTCAATCTTCAACATCCCCTTCATTTACTGTAATTTTTTTACTCCTGGCCACATCATTGTTATCAAAGCGTTTCTCCAATGGGACCAGGCCTTTGGGAATGATGTTAGTTTTCAGCCGCACTATATCTCTACCAGCAATCTGATTTTTGAAGTAACCATCCTTTGCAAACATAGTTGCATCCACCTCTTCATCACAATATTCTTCTTCAATATTCAAATTTTCAAATCCATCTTCCTTTTTGAGGAAAATTTATATTTGTTTATCATCTTCAAAAACCTGCCAGTACTTAATATTATCAAGCACTGTTGATCTGTGCTTGATCTCAACTTCATATCCTCCGGTAGGAAAGATTGGAATTTTTAAAACTGAAGCTAAAGTGGCAAGGGAATCAGCAATTTAATTCTGACCCCTTGGAATCACTGAGAGGCTATATTCTAGAAATTCTTCAAGCAGGTCAAGCATTATATTCCTGTATGCTCTTAATCTGGGGTACTTGGCTTGATATATTCCCTTCACTTGATTTATGATCAGCTCAAAATCCCCATGAACATCTATCCTCTTATCACCCATTTATTTTAAAGTCTTCAATCCTAACACCAATGCCTCATATTCARCCATGTTGTTTGTGCAATCAAAAKCCATCTTATAAGAGCACAATTTTGTAGCCAATATGGGGGGGTTATTCCACACACCATCTCCTTCCCCWTCTMTGTTGACARCTCCATCGAAGATCATGCTCCACATCTCATTTTATGCATTTTCCTCATGCTCTGAAAACTTCTCAATATGAAAAYAGTYCAGACACTACGAAGGAGGACTCTRGTATGTCGAGGGMACTTCAAATTGACAAACTCTCTACTCTACACAGGACCTCAAACCCCTGTTTATTTAAGACAACTTTCTCTTCCTGTGAATATTTCTCTGTGCACCAACCTATGAATTCAGGGAAAGGGAATGTGACCTCGATAGCGTAAGGGACTATGGTGGTATGGATTTCTTCAAGGAAGGGTATATGTTTCCCTATATTATCGGATAGATTCGCTCTAGACACATAGATGGGCGAAATGGTGATTTCAATGTCGAACACATCTGAATCTAAGTCAATTAGGGCTTCTTCGTTTGACATGGGGTATTTCTCTGCTACTGACATAATGACAGGGTCGATGGTGGTGATGAAAAATACATGTAAATGAGCGGAAAAGGCGTGAGATTGGCGTGTTGTTGAGCCTCAGTTTGAATGGAGTGGTCGCGCCAAATTTTAACGTTCCAGTATTTGAAAAATAATAAAATAACGAAAAGTGCCCCCTTTATATACTTTCCCAATTTTGGGGACGAGGGAGAGTGGTTTGGGGAAAACCGCTTATTGCCCCAAAATGCACCTAGTGGCGCCACGTGGTCCCGAGATAAAACCATGGTTTACTTTGCAGCCCGCTTTTAGGAATTATCCTTCGTGCAAGTCTTCCCCCCGAAATGATCCCAGACCATTGATCTGTAGCGCCCACAATCTACGACTCGTTGGGTCCCATCAAATCCGCGCTACTGCTATATTTAACTTCCTCCTGCTAGACTTAGCCCTGTCCTCTAGTTTGTCACGACTCCACCTTAGTTTAGCACACCGCTAAGTCTTGAAAACTAGATCGCCCATAGAAACTTTTATGGTGATAACAAATGTGATAAGAGAAAAGAGAGAAATACAATGGAATAGGTCTCAAATAATGGTGCAACAGGATCCAAACTCTATTTATACTCCGATCTGAAGAATACTACAGTGATGAAATGCCCAAATGGTTAATCAAGAAGAAATGTGTAGTGATTTGGCAACTCAAATGCAGGAGACACAGTTGCGTGGCAATAGACCTTGTCTTTTTCTTTTTTTTTTTCCGTCCCCAAAGGTTAGGTATTCAAGGGTTCTACAGATAAGGGTTTTCTATGTGCTATAGATCTCTAATATACGTGTGGGGTCCAACAGTAGTACTTGACCCAATATCTCAAGTCACCAACTAAGGAGGCTAGATTGTGCCCTTAGTCATACTACCTGACTACCCAGGTACTAGAGAGTATATTCCAGAGCATTGTTCTCGGTGGCACTATAGCAATCAGGCATCTGATCGATTTATCTAAAGAGGGATTCAGGAAATATAGGCTAATTCGTATATAGGTGATTTTTGATGCGCTACCACTCTAAGGGGTACCAACAAGGGTTACAAGGGTGGCCAACAGATGTGCGCTTAAGTACCACTTGTATTTCATGGTGTATGAATCCCCGACCGTGGGTTTATGCGCATAACGACAAATCTATGTAGCTTAAAGATGTCGAAATACGTCTCTACCATGGAAAAAAATTAACCCACAATTTTTCGCCGAGGAAAGTGCTCTGATACCACTTGTAATATTCCAGATATAAAAAGTATGCAGAACAGAAATAAGATGCTAGAAATGGCATATGAACAACAATATAACCAGAACAACACCACAATAATACCAAGATAATACCAGAATAACACCAGAAAGAGCACTTTGATTACTGAGAGCAATATTCACTTGCCTCTTCAAGGGGGCAACCTCCGACAGAGAAAATCTCTATTACAATAATATCCAAGACAAAATTTCGCATACCCTCGACTCCTATTTATACTAAATATGTCTATTAAAAGAACCATCTAGAGGAATATTCTTCTAGAAGTGAAAGATTCTATTAGGTCTTCTTACATTGGAATTATTCTTCCTTATTGCTAGGCCTTATTAATATTGACCTTTATTACATCATAATATATTATTCTACCTACGTGAGGGGTTAGGTCCCTAACAGGGTCCCTGAATCAAATTTGTAGGTGGACTCTCCCACTCCTTTGATAGGGTACTAGTAATCATCTCCAAGTGTAAATTTATGGGGAAAGTTATTTTCTGTAAGGCTAGAGAGAATGTCTCTCTAACTTGTCATGTGCTTAGAAGCACCACTATCTATGATCCAAGTATCCTCTCCAGGTGATATTGATCCTGAGAGGGCAGAGAATGAGACATAGTCTTCAATATTTTGTTTAATCATGTTTATGGGTGGCTCATCATCTTCAACCTCATGGGAATGGTGTCTTTTTTTATTTCTCTTCTTGTATTCGTCTCTTCTAGTTGGACAATTCTTAGCAATATGTCCCATATTTTCACAATGGTAACATTGATAAGAGGATAAATCCTCTTCTCTTCTTTGACATTTATGAAACTTCTGGAATCTCCTTGGAGGGTGAGATTCCTTATGTAGGTGAGTCTCTTTCTTGAAGTGGGACCTTCTCTTTCCTCCTTTAGTATGATAATATAGGGCTTGTTCTTCATCCCTTAGTAGTATTTCTTCTTGGCTTGCTACTCTTGCTTCTTCTTGAACACATTCTTCCTAAAGACTGTCAAATTGGAGTTTTTCGTTTCTTGCACAAACATTTTGGATGAAAGCATCCCAAGGTCTTGTGAGACCATTAAGAGTTGTCATTATGAATTCATATTCATCTAGGTTGTCTCCAATTTCTTCTATTTGTTCCTTGAATTAAGAAACCCTAGAGAAATAGTCATGAATGATTTCTCCTTTCTGCATCTTTGTATTCTTGAGTTGGGTTCTCAAGTTCATATTCTAGTTGATACTCCTTCCTTCGTACATTCTAGTTAGGGCATCAAATGTTTCTTTTGGAGTATTCTTGGAAGACGCTTGAGGGATCAAGTGATCTTTAATAGAGTATGCAATGATTCTTTTGGCCCTAACCATATCCTTTTGGTACTTTGCTTTAGTTGCAACATCTGCGAGTTCTGGTACATTTTCCTTGATGAATCTTGCAAACTCATTCTCTTCAAGAATGAGTGCAATCCTATACTTCTAGGCACAGAAGTTCTCCACACCTTCTAACTTGACAACAAGCTTGGTGCTTGCATACATCTTGACCTGGAGTTGGAAAATGACTAAAAATTGAAAGTGTTAAGAAATTAAATATGAACTTACTAGGAGGTGTGCTTGGTTGAGGTGAGTAGTATGGTGCAATCTATTTTTTGAAAATCCAAATTTTACCCCTTAAAATTGGGCCTGCACAAATCTGGAATGGTACTTCTAGTATCAGTTCTGGTTTCCTAGTTTCCTAGTTTTTTCGTTTTTTGGTTTTCTGGTACTAATGAAAAACTAGGGTTTCACTTTTTAGAGGCTCTGGCCACTAAAAATGTGCGCTCAAGCTGCCAATGAGTTCGTTAGGCTAGGGCACACTTCCCTAGGTAGTTTTTAGGGTGCAATTCTCTTCCAACAAAAATTCCTAATTTTCTTGTGCGACAACAATGACGTTTTTGGTAACCCAGTGAAAGGTGATCTATTCAATTAAGCTCTGAAACCATGTTAAATTTAGAGTTGCTATTAAGTTCTTTTCAGTTTACTAGACAATAATATCATAAGAAGGATCAATGAAAGATACACAATTAGAAGGTACTCAACATTTATCCTGGGAAACCCTCATGGGAGAAAAACCCCAACAAAAACTTCCTTAATATGGATAGCTAGTACAATGTCAAGATAATAAACCAAACACTAGAGAATATACAACACTGAGCAATGCTCCTCTCTCTTCCTTCTTCCGGCAACTGGCAACTGTAGCTTCCTTCAAACTGGCACACTATATGAGTGACTTGAGTGAGTGAGATAATGAGGTGCCTTCCACTCTTATTTATACTGGTTGGAAAGCACTAGGATGGTGTCTCTTCATCAAGCAGGGTCGACTTCTTCACTTAGTGGTTAAAAACACTTTAATTAGGCCTGGGGGCTGACTTCTTAATTAGCAACATATAATTAGGGTTTGACCAATCCAAAAAAGGGGATTTCTTCTTATACAAATCCCGACATGGTCAATCCACAAAAGGGGAATGATCTATAAGATAATATCTCAATAATAAGTAGAATATTCTTTGTAGTTACAATATTTCAACATGTCTCAGTCATGGTGCTAGCATTTGTAGTGGAAATGGAAGGTTTCCTTGCTCCTCTATACTCTTGGACAACTTCTTGAAGCCTTTCCAAGGCCTTCTCCTTCTCTAACAACTCTTCTTGTAGTTTCATAATCATATGTGTGAACCTATCATCTTTCGAGTTATCCATATGGATTACCNACTTCAAATTGACAAACTCTCTACTCTACACAGGACCTCAAACCCCTGTTTATTTAAGACAACTTTCTCTTCCTGTGAATATTTCTCTGTGCACCAACCTATGAATTCAGGGAAAGGGAATGTGACCTCGATAGCGTAAGGGACTATGGTGGTATGGATTTCTTCAAGGAAGGGTATATGTTTCCCTATATTATCGGATAGATTCGCTCTAGACACATAGATGGGCGAAATGGTGATTTCAATGTCGAACACATCTGAATCTAAGTCAATTAGGGCTTCTTCGTTTGACATGGGGTATTTCTCTGCTACTGACATAATGACAGGGTCGATGGTGGTGATGAAAAATACATGTAAATGAGCGGAAAAGGCGTGAGATTGGCGTGTTGTTGAGCCTCAGTTTGAATGGAGTGGTCGCGCCAAATTTTAACGTTCCAGTATTTGAAAAATAATAAAATAACGAAAAGTGCCCCCTTTATATACTTTCCCAATTTTGGGGACGAGGGAGAGTGGTTTGGGGAAAACCGCTTATTGCCCCAAAATGCACCTAGTGGCGCCACGTGGTCCCGAGATAAAACCATGGTTTACTTTGCAGCCCGCTTTTAGGAATTATCCTTCGTGCAAGTCTTCCCCCCGAAATGATCCCAGACCATTGATCTGTAGCGCCCACAATCTACGACTCGTTGGGTCCCATCAAATCCGCGCTACTGCTATATTTAACTTCCTCCTGCTAGACTTAGCCCTGTCCTCTAGTTTGTCACGACTCCACCTTAGTTTAGCACACCGCTAAGTCTTGAAAACTAGATCGCCCATAGAAACTTTTATGGTGATAACAAATGTGATAAGAGAAAAGAGAGAAATACAATGGAATAGGTCTCAAATAATGGTGCAACAGGATCCAAACTCTATTTATACTCCGATCTGAAGAATACTACAGTGATGAAATGCCCAAATGGTTAATCAAGAAGAAATGTGTAGTGATTTGGCAACTCAAATGCAGGAGACACAGTTGCGTGGCAATAGACCTTGTCTTTTTCTTTTTTTTTTTCCGTCCCCAAAGGTTAGGTATTCAAGGGTTCTACAGATAAGGGTTTTCTATGTGCTATAGATCTCTAATATACGTGTGGGGTCCAACAGTAGTACTTGACCCAATATCTCAAGTCACCAACTAAGGAGGCTAGATTGTGCCCTTAGTCATACTACCTGACTACCCAGGTACTAGAGAGTATATTCCAGAGCATTGTTCTCGGTGGCACTATAGCAATCAGGCATCTGATCGATTTATCTAAAGAGGGATTCAGGAAATATAGGCTAATTCGTATATAGGTGATTTTTGATGCGCTACCACTCTAAGGGGTACCAACAAGGGTTACAAGGGTGGCCAACAGATGTGTGCTTAAGTACCACTTGTATTTCATGGTGTATGAATCCCCGACCGTGGGTTTATGTGCATAACGACAAATCTATGTAGCTTAAAGATGTCGAAATACGTCTCTACCATGGAAAAAAATTAACCCACAATTTTTCGCCAAGGAAAGTGCTCTGATACCACTTGTAATATTCCAGATATAAAAAAGTATGCAGAACAGAAATAAGATGCTAGAAATGGCAGATGAAAAACAATATAACCAGAACAACACTACAATAATACCAAGATAATACCAGAATAACACCAGAAAGAGCACTTTGATTACTGAGAGCAATATTCACTTGCCTCTTCAAGGGGGCAACCTCCGACAGAGCAAATCTCTATTACAATAATATCCAAGACAAAATTTCGCATACCCTCGACTCCTATTTATACTAAATATGTCTATTAAAAGAACCATCTAAAGGAATATCCTTCTAGAAGTGAAAGATTCTATTAGGTCTTCTTACATTGGACTTATTCTTCCTTATTGCTAGGCCTTATTAATATTGACCTTTATTACATCATAATATATTATTCTACCTATGTGAGGGGTTAGGTCCCTAACAGGGTCCCTGAATCAAATTTGTAGGTGGACTCTCCCACTCCTTTGATAGGGTACTGGTAATCATCTCCAAGTGTAACTTTATGGGGAAAGTTATTTTCTGTAAGGCTAGAGAGAATGTCTCTCTAACTTGTCATGTGCTTAGAAGCACCACTATCTATGATCCAAGTATCTTCTCCAGGTGATATTGATCCTGAGAGGGCAGAGAATGAGACATAGTCTTCAATATTTTCTTTAATCATGTTTATGGGTGGCTCATCATCTTCAACTTCATGGGAATGGTGTCTTTTTTTATTTCTCTTCTTGTATTCGTCTCTTCTAGTTGGACAATTCTTAGCAATATGTCCCATATTTTCACAATGGTAACATTGATAAGAGGATAAATCCTCTTCTCTTCTTTGACATTTATGAAACTTCTGGAATCTCCTTGGAGGGTGAGATTCCTTATGTAGGTGAGTCTCTTTCTTGAAGTGGGACCTTCTCTTTCCTCCTTTAGTATGATAATATAGGGCTTGTTCTTCATCCCTTAGTAGTATTTCTTCTTGGCTTGCTACTCTTGCTTCTTCTTGAACACATTCTTCCTAAAGACTGTCAAATTGGAGTTTTTCGTTTCTTGCACAAACATTTTGGATGAAAGCATCCCAAGGTCTTGTGAGACCATTAAGAGTTGTCATTATGAATTCATATTCATCTAGGTTGTCTCCAATTTCTTCTATTTGTTCCTTGAATTAAGAAACCCTAGAGAAATAGTCATGAATGATTTCTCCTTTCTGCATCTTTGTATTCTTGAGTTGGGTTCTCAAGTTCATATTCTAGTTGATACTCCTTCCTTCGTACATTCTAGTTAGGGCATCAAATGTTTCTTTTGGAGTATTCTTGGAAGACGCTTGAGGGATCAAGTGATCTTTAATAGAGTATGCAATGATTCTTTTGGCCCTAACCATATCCTTTTGGTACTTTGCTTTAGTTGCAACATCTGCGAGTTCTGGTACATTTTCCTTGATGAATCTTGCAAACTCATTCTCTTCAAGAATGAGTGCAATCCTATACTTCTAGGCACAGAAGTTCTCCACACCTTCTAACTTGACAACAAGCTTGGTGCTTGCATACATCTTGACCTGGAGTTGGAAAATGACTAAAAATTGAAAGTGTTAAGAAATTAAATATGAACTTACTAGGAGGTGTGCTTGGTTGAGGTGAGTAGTATGGTGCAATCTATTTTTTGAAAATCCAAATTTTACCCCTTAAAATTGGGCCTGCACAAATCTGGAATGGTACTTCTAGTATCAGTTCTGGTTTCCTAGTTTCCTAGTTTTTTCGTTTTTTGGTTTTCTGGTACTAATGAAAAACTAGGGTTTCACTTTTTAGAGGCTCTGGCCACTAAAAATGTGCGCTCAAGCTGCCAATGAGTTCGTTAGGCTAGGGCACACTTCCCTAGGTAGTTTTTAGGGTGCAATTCTCTTCCAACAAAAATTCCTAATTTTCTTGTGCGACAACAATGACGTTTTTGGTAACCCAGTGAAAGGTGATCTATTCAATTAAGCTCTGAAACCATGTTAAATTTAGAGTTGCTATTAAGTTCTTTTCAGTTTACTAGACAATAATATCATAAGAAGGATCAATGAAAGATACACAATTAGAAGGTACTCAACATTTATCCTGGGAAACCCTCATGGGAGAAAAACCCCAACAAAAACTTCCTTAATATGGATAGCTAGTACAATGTCAAGATAATAAACCAAACACTAGAGAATATACAACACTGAGCAATGCTCCTCTCTCTTCCTTCTTCCGGCAACTGGCAACTGTAGCTTCCTTCAAACTGGCACACTATATGAGTGACTTGAGTGAGTGAGATAATGAGGTGCCTTCCACTCTTATTTATACTGGTTGGAAAGCACTAGGATGGTGTCTCTTCATCAAGCAGGGTCGACTTCTTCACTTAGTGGTTAAAAACACTTTAATTAGGCCTGGGGGCTGACTTCTTAATTAGCAACATATAATTAGGGTTTGACCAATCCAAAAAAGGGGATTTCTTCTTATACAAATCCCGACATGGTCAATCCACAAAAGGGGAATGATCTATAAGATAATATCTCAATAATAAGTAGAATATTCTTTGTAGTTACAATATTTCAACATGTCTCAGTCATGGTGCTAGCATTTGTAGTGGAAATGGAAGGTTTCCTTGCTCCTCTATACTCTTGGACAACTTCTTGAAGCCTTTCCAAGGCCTTCTCCTTCTCTAACAACTCTTCTTGTAGTTTCATAATCATATGTGTGAACCTATCATCTTTCGAGTTATCCATATGGATTACCGTCTCGCCAAGGTATACAAGCTATGCTCTATGCTTGTCCCAATCTATCCCGACTGCAGTGAGGGAGTCTTGACGTTCTTTAAATTTCTTCTTGAGCAATGAAAACAATTTGGTAGAGGTCTCCATGTGCTTCTCCATCTCTTCCATCCTTAGTTTAAACATCTTAACCTACGCCTTCAAGATCTTGTTCTCCTCTCAAAGCTTGACATTGTTGTCCCTTAAGTCTTTTAACTTATCTTTGCCTTATTTTCCCATGCTACATAAATATTTTGTTCATAGTTCTGGAAGCAATGTCTCGGTCAAGAATGCAATTTCTCTGATACCATATGATATGTAATCGAGGGGCTCATAACCCACTCACTTCACCAACACGGATACCTATGTGGAATTTGATTTCTTGTCTCTAACTCAGTTTTGTCCCTGAGTTGTGCATATGGATCTCAGTCTCCTCTAGGCTACCAAGCCGCAATCCTCTGCCCTGCATTCATAAATTAGTTAGCAATGATAATAAAAATTCATGCCAATAAACATCTAAGCTCTACACATGCTTGAGCAATCTGATAATACACACAACACTTAAACTCTATTAATTAATAAAAGATGCCTAGGAGTCTCCATACACAAATGGATTAATCACCTACTGAGAAATGGTGCCCAGGTGAC
>JZKD02S0159306.1:0-23377 GCA_000966675.3 Picea glauca
CTAATCAATGGTTAGGTTCAAAAGTAATGTAAAGTATTATGCAAAACGGATTAAGCATAAAATAATGAGAAAGGACGTTGTATACCTTGGAATGATCAGGTGAAATGATGGTATAGGTCAAAATGTAGGTGATGAAGGGAAAAATAATAGAAAAAAGTATGGGCAAAAAGGGTACAATATGTGGTCCTAACAGATAGGTCGGTGCCTATCACTATGGACCTCATCGCAGAAATCACGAGGCTCCCCATAGATGGGGAAAATCCAAAGAGGTACCTAGAGGATAAGACCAGAGCTAAGGCCATCTCGTATGAGATCAAGGCTAAATATGGCATGGAGCGTGATAACAAAGGCATCAGGATCAGTGACATCAACGATATTGCGACAAGGTTTTCCACCAAACTCCTCGGATGCAAACTAATGCACAAGTGTTGCAAAGAGGAAGTATCATACGGTGTGGTCATCATCATATCACAGTGTGCAAAGGGGAGCTTGATGACCTGGGCCCCATACCTCTTAAATTCATTCTTAGAGGACTACAAGGACACACAATATTGGGGCTTTGAGTTCCACTACTCGTGGTTATTCATCCTCATTGGCCTCCTTGGATGGAAGGAACCAATCTACAACAAGTACTTGGAGAGACCAGGGAAATGTGGCACAACACGCTACGTCTCATTACGCAGTAGCATAGACCCCAAGAGAAAGAAGAAAAACACAAACATATTTGCAAGGTATTTCACATAAATGCAGGACCTCATTGCAGATATGTTGGCATAGAGGAAAGACCTAGGGTTCAACGCTTCGACAACAAACCCTAACTATTGGCCCTTTCGACAACACCTATGAAGCAGATGAAGTCTCACCCAAGGTATAGGTAGGGGGGTTGTAGGACCTAGATGTCTACAACCAAGCTAGGACATAGATCTGTGATTACAATACTTAACAGAGTACTTAGCCAACAATATGCATTAGGTTATGATTCTCATGTACATCGCAGATTAACCCTTTTTACAGAGCAGTGAAGTAATAATCAAGATCTAAAACTTCCAATTACTTAGCACACAACATTAGCTCAGCTCTATCATTCATTCACATCATTAAGAACTAAGCTACAACATCATATGAATTCATTATACATAACAACAATAGCACTGAGAAAATAATGACATAAACAAAATCGAACAAAGCACATCAGGACACAGGATATACGTGGTTCCCCCCGGTGTGGGGCTACATCCACCAACTTCTTCTTCTTATTTATTAGTCTTTGATATCCTTACATTCATATTATCCTGTGCACAAATCCACAGAGCCCAACTCCGCAGTGGACAGGTGATTTGAGCACCACGCACTAGATCTACCTTCTTCAAATCAGGTCAAGGCACAAATCCATCTCCTTAATAGCACAAAGCACCTACATACAACGTTTGTGCACAAATCAACTTACAAAATACTTGCACTTAGCTCTGCAAGCCTTAACACATTCTTTCACAAAGCCAACCAGATCTCTTGCACAAAATGAAACATATTGTGCACATAGCTAACACTACTCATCATGCACTAAGCACACCCACCCCCCTTCTATCTTACATTACTTCCTATATATACTTTTGCATCCCTTACAACCAGGCATAAACATGGGTGAACCCATGGACCGACATCCCAAAACCCTAATACAAAAACCCTAATGAACCCCTTCCTCAGTCCACAAAACAAGTGAGATCCTGTGATCACTTCTTTTTCTGGGCACTCCATCTTCGTCCAACCTATCGAAGTCCCAAAAGTGGTCAAACACAACCAATGTTTCCTCAAAACTTAGTCAAGGGCCAACAGGCCCCCAAAACTCACATGTAACTCGTCCTGAGTCACTCAGATATGGGAAACACTACTTCGAAGGCCTCGAGCTTAGCTCGAGCTGCCTCAGCTTTCTACTTCGCCAAAGCCTCCTGCTCGGTGAACTCCTGAATTACTTTTTTTGTAACAGACCCTTCCAGGAGATGTTTTGCTGTCGTAACCACTTGTTCCAGCTGCGAGCCTTGTCCTTAGATCTCTTCAAAAAGCATGCAGGCTTCGTCTTGCACCGGCTAGAGTCTCTATGTAACCTCCATGAATCTACTCTGGATGGAAGTAACCTGATGTTGGATTGTACATTGTTCCTGTGATATTTTCATCCTCTCAACTACGGTGAGAATCTTCATCTGTGACTAGACAGTGGATGTCTGTTGTTGTGCCTCCTAGAGTTTTGCTTCCAGTTTCCTTATCTCTGGATCTTCTACAAGGCACTCATAGGTTTGTGCACTACGATTACTTAATTGCTTACACTCAGAGGCTAGTGCCTTGATTATTTATATTGCATTCCTGACATCTTCTTCCCTATGAATGTGCACATCTTGTGGAGTTCTAGGTACTACTTGGAGCTCTAACTCCATTATCTATGCTTGAAGACGATGAATGGCTTCGACGAGCTTTCCCACTTGCATATCAGTTGACTCTGGTTCCTCTTGTGCCAATCCTGGCATAGAGTGAAGTTCTTTAGTCACTGCCTCTTTGACCACAGTTTGCTCTGGGAGAAACTGGTCTTTTTCTTTGTGCATCTTCTCTTTGTCCTCCTCGAACATCGCCCTAATTTCATCTTTCTCCTACTGCGCAACTCAAAGATGCTCTAGGACCTCCTCCTTTTCTTACTTCATGGATTCTGTAGCCTGCTCCTTTTCTTCTTGGAATCAAATAATTTGAGCCTCTGTTTCATCTTCTAATATTCATAATTGGGTGGGATCATCCCCCAATTCTGCAATTTCTATTGAAGAAGGCATAGTAGGTACTGCGCAGCTCGAATGGATATCTTGTTGTATGTCCTTGAGCTCCTTCTCTATTTTTTCATATAGTGTTTCTTGCTTTTCTTCATGTCTCTGTAGGATATCCTCTGAGGCATCCTCCACAGTTGAGATGATGATATCAGGATCGTTCACTATGAGCACATTCTTCGACTGAGGCTTATTGGCTTGGGTCTTCTTCCATGTTGAGGGTTTCTGTGGGAAAACCTTCCTTTTATTTGATGTTTCAGCCTCAATAGCGGGATGCTTCAGTGGTGAAACTTTTCCTTTATATTTATTTTCACCTTCTTCCCCTCCTTCTTCTTGGTTCACCTCGTCTCCTCCTCCTCCTGTAGGTGAGTAAGGCCTACTTTCCTCTGAGGCGTTTTCCTCCTCATCGGTTTCTATGTTCTACACTTCCTCCTTTTTCTTCTTTTTCTTCGCACTAGTCTATCCATCATGTTCGACCCAGGTGACCAAGGGAAATCCGATGATGTTGGGGTCGAAGAGTTCTACATCTTCCACCAGGACAAGGAACTATGTTTTCCATTATTTGGTGATCTCCTCCATGTCTTCATCGGTCAGCTTATAATAGTATTGCAGCTCCTCCTTACTCTCATCCATGTGTGTAGTGATATAAATAAAGTGTCTATTTGTGTGGAACTTTGTTAGCAGTCTATACTAATGCAGTGTGTTCGAGGTCATTCATGGAAATGATTCAATGGTGCACTTCAGTTGCTGGTAGTAAGCATGGAAGACAACGTTCGATTTCCACTGCTTTGACATGTCATTTGTGTACCACAAGGTGGAGAACCTTGCGACCAACGACTCCGATGGCTCAACTTCTACGAAGGCTACTCCTTCCGAAATTTTCCAAGTGACAAATGTGATCAATATCAGTAGCCAACTGAAATGAAACTCATATCCATGATCTTGCGCTTCGTGGCAGTCCTTCTCCAACTCATTGACAAGGTATCTCACCAAGTTCATTTTCATTGCTTCAACACACTTCCCTATGAGGTCTACTAAAAAACCAGTGGACGGTTCTTTCTGACGAGCTTACCAGTTATAAGTTGACAAGCTAGGCACACTACACCATCCTAGATGGAGGCTACCTTGTAGCATCAATTTCCCTTCTCTACATCTCCATAGGCTTCCTTTATGTGTTGTGCTAGGGAGCGATCTGAGGTCTTCCCTGGGTAGAACTAGTGAGGGTCTAGTCCCTGCATGCTCATTCATGTGATCAAGTGGATCAACGTCAGATCCACAATGACACACCTATCAAGCCATAGATAGCTTCCACGATAGCACGACAAGAGGAGTTTAACGCAAGTTTTAACCTCCTGGTGTTGGCCAAAGTGAGGGATCTTCATCATGTTCAGGATTGTTGATTGCGTGATCTCCTTTATCCATGGCTGGGAGACTATGTGTGGATTTTTCCCAGTCATCTTCATCAAATACCTATGTGGTGCGAGCATCGCATTATTCTTTCCATCTCTGAGGTTGAAGTCATTGTTCTTCAAAGTTGGAATGTGTCTTAACTAGGGTCCAACTACGTGTATCCCCTTCAACATGTACACAATGATTAGCGTGTATTCAAAGTCACGTAGGATAATGTCACAGCTAATTGTGCCAACTAAAGGCGGTATGCACTCCGGCAAGACCGACGGGATATGCTTTGTGTTAGCCAGATCGTCACAGTGTTTTCTTCACTTCTCAGTTGCAGTTCGGCTAGAATGACATCCAGTCGAGGGGGATTCTTGTAGGCCCCCAGTCGACGACGCTTGTATTCCTACATACATGACTCTCTCAGCCATGAGGTCTATAAGTATCTCCTCCATATATTTCTCTAACACACTATGTTTGTCTGACATTCACACTTGTAATAAAATAAATCGGGTAGGAGAACGGACAAGCAAGGTAATCAAATGGATGGCAAGGTATAGAAAGAACAGCATGATACAATGGGTTCGTTGTTAGCTCGGATATCACAATTTTCAAAAAGTGGTCCCGACGCAGCATATGATGGGTTAAATAAGAAATGTCGTAACAGATTCCTCCAACGTGTAGGAAATCCTCAATCAATATGAATCCATCCATTATGGCATGGTATCAACGGTCCAATGGCAGTATTTTCGGCAATAACTATGTTTATAGCCATTCAAGAGAGTCATTCTAATGGTTGGGGTGCCTCCAACAGTCATATAGATTCGTTGTGGTGAAGTCCCATTCTTTGTTTTTCTGTTATTCTGACGAGGTTCAAGTTCTGCAGATCTGACTCCTGCGAAGTCGTTTCTAGAATTTCTCGTAGTTTTTCTAACTTGGATTTCTTCTTACTAAGTTTCCTTGCCTTCTTTCATGTGATCTGAGTCTCTGGATTCCTCTTTCCATTCTTATTCTTATATTTTCTTAGCATGGTAACTTCACACAGCTGATGTTCTTTCAAAGGGTTCAAAGGTAATACCTCTTTTCTTACTAGGTCTTGGGTGAACATACTTTCTTCTTGCATGGATAGGTCCTTCAACCCTTCTTTCACTCTTTCAAAGTTGACATCTACTTATCTTTCATTTTGTCGCTTCGACTCAACTTCTCGTTCTTCTATCAATCGATCTATTCTTCGAGCTATGAAATCCCTTAGTTCTTTTTTTTTTTCTATGGCTTCCTCCTCTTCTTTCCTTCTTATCTGATCCTTCTCAATCCAAGTATTTCCTAATAAAAGTGGGACAGGGGCGTTGTTCTCAACAAACCTAATAACTTAAAAGTATTTTTTTGTTGACGTTTCATGAGCAATCATAGGTATATTAGTAACTCTTCCACATAAGGTTATCATCATTCCTTTAAACAAGCCTATCCTTCCCAATGAAGGTATCGTAGCAGGCTTTCCCAAAATTTCCCGAGTGATTTCTGGAATAATATTCACATGTGTTTCTTCATCTAATACACAGTCTATGTCAAAGTCTTTTATTCTTGTATCTATGTGTTGTTTTTCTTTTAGGATCTCTGGTAAATTGATGTCTCTGTGATCAACCATTTCTTCTTTTAATTGTATTAACATAGTCTGAGCTTTCTATGTATGACTCTTTAACATATCCTTAGTCTATTGACCTTCTTTATAGCTTTCTTGTCTCTTGTTCATGTTTTCAACTTTAGCAACCATTCTTGGGCAATCCTCAACCTCATGACCAGTAGATTTACAATAAAGACAAATAGGACCTATACCAGGGCATTCCTTAGCAAGATGTCTTGATCTTCTACAATTATAACACAGTTTCAATCCTCTCTTTCTTTTAAACGATCCCTAGTATTTCTTGTACTGCGCACTGGGATCACATTGTTTGGAGGAAAAAATTCTTTCTAGGTTCCTACATCCATTTATTAGTCCAAAAAAAATTTCTATGCATAGGAATAACATATTTTTCTCTATTTCTATCAAATTTATTCAGATCAATTCTTTCTTCTAACTATACCCTAGTTTTCAAACTAGGACAAAATCTATCAAATAGACCTAGATTCATACTTTCGAAGTAAAAATTTCCACTTATCTTACTTTTACCAGAGAACAAAGCTTTAATATCTTACTGCCTTCTTTCAGATCTAGTTTCTTTATTAGCATAGAGATTTGCAAGTCAAGTATAATACTATGCACTATAGCAACAGATATACGCATAGAGATTTCTCTTTTCTTTAGTTCCCAATAATCATAGTTTCAGGTCTTGGCAATGGAACCATTTGTTGTCACAGAGGGCAGACCTAGGGTTCAATGATTCAACAATGCACCAAAAAAACCCTAAATACCAGCCCTTTCGGCAAGACCTGCAAAGAATATGAAGTCTCACCCAAGGTAGAGGTAGGGGGGTTGTAGGACTCAGGTGTCTACAACCAAGCTGGGACACAGATCTATGATTACAATACTTAACAGAGCACTTCGCCAACAATATGCATTAGGTTGTGATTCTCATGTACATTGCATATTAACCCTTATTACAGAGCAGGGAAGTAATAATCAATATCTAACACTTCCAATTGCTTAGCACACAACATTAATTTAGATCTATCATTCATTCACATCATTAAGCACTAAGCTACAATATCAAATGCATTCATTATACATAACAACATCGCACAAAGCACATCAGGACACGAGATATAGGTGGTTCACCCTAGTGTGGGGCTACGTCCACCAACTTCTTCTTCTTATTCTTTATTAGTATTCAATCTCCTTACATTCATCTTCTCTTATGCACAAAGCCACAGATCCCAACAACGCAGTGGACAGGTGATCTGCGCACCGCGCACTAAATTCACCTTCCTCAAAATCAGGTCAAGGAACAGATCCAACTCCTTAATAACACAAAGCACCTACATACAACATTTGTGCACAAAGAAACTTACAAAATAATTGCACTTAGCTCTGCAAGCCTTAACACATTCTTGTACAAACCCAACTATATCTCTTGCACTAATCCAAACATACTATGCACATAGCTAACACTACTAGTCATGCACTAAGCACACCCACCCCCCTTCTATCTTACATTCCTTCCTATATATACTTTTACATACCTTACAACCAAGCCTAAACATGGGTGAACCCATGGGTCGACATCCCAAAACCCTAATGCAAAAACCCTAATGAACCCCTTGTTGGGTCCACAAAACAAGTGAGATCCCACGATCTCCACTTCGCCTAAGCACTCCATCTTCATCCAGCCTATTGATGTCCCAAAAGTGGTCAAACACAACCAATGTTTCCTCAAAAATTGGTCAAGGGAAAACAAGATACATGGCGCATAACAACACAGACTATCCAAGAGTTTGGACAGGTTGCGAAGTTTAGGGAAACACACCATAGTTTATGGATGCAAGAAAAGTGATACAAAGCCAAGGAATGGCTACAACTCAACTACTGCGTCACACTAGAAGAAATCTAGAGAGAGGTCCAGGAGTGGCCCGAAATGGAAGGTACTAGAGAATCCAACCGTGATACCAATCTCACAAACTCAGACGCATGGAAGACTAACCCCATCGCACCAAAAAAGCACCAATGAGGCCGAAACTAAAAAGAGAAGTTCCCAAGGCCAAGAGGGGGAAAGAAACTAGCCAAGAAGAAACCGCAAACATAGAATAGACCACCAAGGGGCTCTACATAAGCTCCACTGAGCACAAAACAACCACCAATATAATCAACGAAAGAAGTGTGTGAGGAAGAAACAAGCACAGGGACACAGGAAATCGTTGTGGAGGAAGAACATGGGACAGGAACCTAGGAGATTCCTGAGGTAGGAGAAACATGGTCGACCACTGCAGGAGGAGATACCTAGAGGCCCACTAGTCCTGAGCCATCATCCACCCAGGAGAAGCGGCCAAGGGATCACACCGGTGGTGACCAAAAAAAGGCAAAGGCCCACATGCCACAGAGCCATATATCACTATCCCCAGATGATGTGGAGTTAGTGGCGACAACAGTCGAGGAGAGATTGGACAATGTGTGGGAGAATGTAGAGAAGAAAATGGATTCAATTACATATCAAGTGCAAGAAATAAAATATGTGTTGGAGCAGCTAACGTTCAGGACAAAACATGCACCAAAAGAAACACCTATGCAGGCGAAGGAAGGAGTGACAGTGTCAAAAACAATGAAATTTGCAGTGCAGGCGAGTGCCAATTTCATCATCACACAATAGATGATGTTCCTTAATGAATAAATAGTGTGGAAACCCTTAAAGAACATCGATACGTTGGACATTTCCTTGGCCAAGATTCCAACAAAGGGGTTTTATAAAATTCAAGTAAGTGTTGCGCAGGAGATTCTGTCTAAAGCAAGAGTAGACGCGACAAACCTATAGGTAGCCCAGATAGAGAATATCTCGATGAAGGAAGCCCTCAACCTTGAAGCACAATGGAAAGAGAGAGTGCATCAAAGAGTGGAGGAGATGGAGAATCAGATCCATAGGTTGTTTCAAGTAATTCCTGAAAACAAAAATGAGGAGAGAGGGTCATCGGAAGAGAAGTTGCGCAAGATAGAGAAGACTATCTAGGAATATAAGGAGAAAATTAAAGAGTTGGAGGAGTGTGTCACACCCACTACTCCTCCAAAACTCAGAGCACAATGAGAACAAGAGGCAATAACAGTTATGGAGTACATCGAAAAAAGAATATAGACAATCATTGAGTTGTTAGAGAAGAGTGTGCAGCTCTGGACTCACCTCCTAGAGGATGGGAGCCTCCAAGAACTCCAAGAGAAGGAAAATAAACTCCATGCAACAATGGAAGAGGTGAAGCAATGATAAAAAATAGTGTAACTACCGGAGAAGATCAAAACGACCAACAAGATGAAGGCCCTATAGTTGGAAGAGAAAGTGTTGCAAGCACAGAAGACAACAAGATAGGCACTTTTGGAGCCCCTGCAAGAAAAGGCGGAGTAGTTGGTCATGGAGAGAGAAGCAGCTAAGAGGAAAAATGAGAAAATCGGGGCCGAGGGAGGCGATAGTTTACAATATCCTATCATGGAGAAGGTGGTTGATAGTATGGCCGAAAAGAGCAGTCAAGATCAACAGTAATGTCAACAGATAATGGAAATGTATGACACACTACATCAGGCAGTAACAGGCGCAAGAAGAAAGAAATTATAGTTGCATAAGTTAAGCAGTGACTCGGGACAATTCATGATGTCAGTGTTGGGGGCTTGTTGGGAATAGGCACACTTTGGGGAAAAGGCACGATGTGGAGGAAAGACAACTAGAAGAAAGGAATTTGAGGCACCCATGCAAGAAGATGGGAAAGAAATATAGTTGGCAGGAAAAGAAGTGGATGAAAGGAAAGCGTGCATGCAAAAGAGAAAAGTGTGCAAGGCCAGCATGCAAGAAGAACTAACTAGGTTAGGGTTTTGGTAAGAGAATGTAATGGGTGATGAGCCAAAAATAGATATAAATAGACACCTAGGAGGTCTAGGGGTTGGTGTTGATAATTGTGTGTTACTCGTGTGAGATAGAGTAACAGGTCTGTAACATGACTATAATACGATACCTTTTCCTAAGTTGTTGAGTTGTGGGAGAAAAAAGTAACTAGACCTTGAGGGTTAGATCGCAAACTGAGGATCCTGGTGCGATCTAGTCATCCTCATAAAGGTCGAGAAGTTTTTTTTGTGAATGTATGAATGGATTTGTAGTGCACGCGGCACCATATCTAACATAACCATAATAAAAGAGATTAAGAGCCAAATCTTTGTGGATGTATCCTAGGAGGGGGTGAACCACAGTAAATCATGTGTTATGTGGAATGCTTATTGTTTATGTCTTTGATGTCATTGGTTAGATCTTAGATGAATTTCTTGATGAAGTAGTTAGATCTGTTGATTTACATGCATGAATAAAGAATGGAAGAATAACTAAGATATATGAATGATATATTAATTGACTAAATATCACATAGTAAAATCCCAGATCCCCACTCATTCCCAGGTTGCAAGCACCTGAGTGTTGCAGCCAGTCATAGAACTATCTCGGGTGAGACTGCATAGTGCACTCTATATATTGTGTTTCCTTATGGTTTACCAAGAGGGCCGATATTTTTAGAGTCTTTGTTGGATCCCTAGTATACCCGAACCTGGGTCAATCATGTTAAAGGAATAATTTAGACCAACAAGATGCTTCTCCTGTGGGTAGTCGCTGAAGAATTTGCACAAATTTGTCCATCATTTTGTTTATTTGTCATGCAAGGGATTCCTCAAGCAACATTTTAAAAGGATCTCCTGCTCCATAATCTTTATTTTCATCTCCCATGGGTTTTTTTCGGGCTGAGCATGGCCAATATTGCAACAGATCGGTTGGTTCGAGTCCCAACTTCTTGTACCTATATCTTGTCAGGGACATGCACGAAGAAAAATAAATTAAGAGAACACCGCTCTGATACCATTGATCCAGATTTAGGAGCGGAACAAAATGATTAACAGACTGAATACAATAAAAACAGAGATATGAAGAACAACATATATATATAGTGAATAATATCTTCTATTGAATAAATGAAATAGGTTGAAACTGTAAAATTGCAGAACTAAAACACTTGCTCAAATGGTGGTAGCTATCTCTGAGAAGAGATGTGGTTGTTACGTGCATCAGTCTGAGCGGAATGATTACAATGAGGCTCCAAAAGAATTTTTTATATTACTCATGAATTCCAAAACCATAGACATCCAAAAACCTAACACTAGGAGGTGAAACACCAAAATTCATGTCGGCCCCTATGGTTAAGTTGGTAGCTCAACTTCTCAGGGTCGTAAATTTTTCATACGACCTCTTTTTTAGGTGAGTGATATCCCATTGGAAATTTATTTCAGAGATACATTGTACACCATAAAACTCTGACTTCGTATACATTTTGACTGTGGTGAGCCAAAAAAACACTGTTTAGGGCTTCTAAACGGACCTAGAAGTACAACAAGATGTGATGACATGAAAAACATACAAAATAACCTAGTTGGATTAGGTGAGAGGCCACCAGTATCCACCTGGAAGATGTTTAGGGCTTCAGACAACCCTAGAAGTGTGGAACCCACAATTACAAATAAGTACAGAAGAACGTTTTGAACTAAAAACAGACAAGAGGAGCCAGTTGGAATAGGTGGGTGGCCACCAATATCCACATGGATCATTTATACATAAATTTAATAGAAACTAGAAATGATGAGTATCTAAATAAATCCACTTATGGATTTAATAAATCCATAGTGGTTACAACTATTTCCTAAATAATGAATAGTTTCCAGCTAACAATTAGCGAAATTAATGAATAACCCCAAGATCTTTTGCTAACAATTAGCAAATAAAAGATAACTTCCAAGATCTTTTGCTAACAATTAGAAAATAGTAACTAACTCCAAGATCTTCTGCTAACAAATACAAAATAATAGATAACTTCCAATAACTTTTGTTAACAATTAACAAATAATAAATAACTCCAAGATATTTTTCCCAAGAATCCCAAGATTCTTGGTTAGGCACTCAAACTAATATTTTGTCTTGGAATTACAAAATTATCTTCATATATTTAGTTTGTTTGGGTTAACATTATTGTTGCATGGATCCATAATTGTCACATAGATTAGTAAAAACATGGCTCATGGTTCCAATGGCTCACAGTTTCGATGTGGGTTGATGGCTCTGATGGCTCAAGGTTCTAATTGCATCATTGTTCTTTGGATGAGTTGCAACGCATAATAGTTCTCTAGTGATTTGCAACAACATTTATAAGGAGTTGCAGCAATTGTTGTAAGGAATTCCAACACAGAATATTTCCCATGACGAGTTGCAACAACTAGTGTAAGGAGTTGGCAAATATTTTCCAGGTGAGTTACAACAACTATTGTAAGGAGTTGCAACACAAAATAGTTCCCTAGAGAGTTGCAACAATTGTTGTAAGGAGTTGCAGCAATAGTTCCCTAGAAAGTTGCAACAACTTTTTTCAGGAGTTGCAACGCAAAATATTTCGCTAGAGAGTTGCAACAACTGCATGGGATATACAACAAATAGGAACCAAAATACATATTGTGACAATATCGAAATCTTCACAACAACCTGTCTGGCACATCATCTTTGTAGATTAACTCAAAGATAAATGAAAATATGATATTTCTCTAATGTTTAATCATAAATCAATGTAAAGTATTAAATAAATGTAATGGAAACACATTAAGTCTAAATCTCGCACAATGATGGATCGAAACAATGTCTAGGTAAGAGGACATGGATTAAAGGTAGGGAAAATATGGTATACAAAAATGCCATTTTTTGATCTCGTCGTCTCCCCCCAGCCGAAAATGTTGCATGTCTTCATGCAACCCAGTTCCTATGTATCAACAAAACTGTAGGGACACTTCTCTTTCGCCATTGCATGTGTAGCATCCCCAAACTCTTATCTGGGCAATTCCACATGAAAATTTTTTGAACTCTAATACCATTTAAGTAATTGTTATACTTCTGCAATTGCTCAGATTAATGTGGATGACAACATATAGATACAAATATAGCATATACAGAAAAACCCATAAGAATACTTGAATAAATATTAACATAACACATAAATTAACTCACAGTAAACACTTATCTTTAGTAAAAAGAACACCAACCGCGTGGAGTGTCGAAAAGAAGAATTTAATCAAGAATGCAAATTAAATAAGCAAATCACACAATACATTGAGATTTTACCCTAGAAACACTTAATCGAGAAAACCAACATTCCTTTGAGAGTTCTACTCTCTTGTTTTCTTATTCAATCAGAATAAAAGGTTACATATCTAACCTTGGTCCACACCTAAGACACAATNATAAGTTGACAAGCTAGGCACACTACACCATCCTAGATGGAGGCTACCTTGTAGCATCAATTTCCCTTCTCTACATCTCCATAGGCTTCCTTTATGTGTTGTGCTAGGGAGCGATCTGAGGTCTTCCCTGGGTAGAACTAGTGAGGGTCTAGTCCCTGCATGCTCATTCATGTGATCAAGTGGATCAACGTCAGATCCACAATGACACACCTATCAAGCCATAGATAGCTTCCACGATAGCACGACAAGAGGAGTTTAACGCAAGTTTTAACCTCCTGGTGTTGGCCAAAGTGAGGGATCTTCATCATGTTCAGGATTGTTGATTGCGTGATCTCCTTTATCCATGGCTGGGAGACTATGTGTGGATTTTTCCCAGTCATCTTCATCAAATACCTATGTGGTGCGAGCATCGCATTATTCTTTCCATCTCTGAGGTTGAAGTCATTGTTCTTCAAAGTTGGAATGTGTCTTAACTAGGGTCCAACTACGTGTATCCCCTTCAACATGTACACAATGATTAGCGTGTATTCAAAGTCACGTAGGATAATGTCACAGCTAATTGTGCCAACTAAAGGCGGTATGCACTCCGGCAAGACCGACGGGATATGCTTTGTGTTAGCCAGATCGTCACAGTGTTTTCTTCACTTCTCAGTTGCAGTTCGGCTAGAATGACATCCAGTCGAGGGGGATTCTTGTAGGCCCCCAGTCGACGACGCTTGTATTCCTACATACATGACTCTCTCAGCCATGAGGTCTATAAGTATCTCCTCCATATATTTCTCTAACACACTATGTTTGTCTGACATTCACACTTGTAATAAAATAAATCGGGTAGGAGAACGGACAAGCAAGGTAATCAAATGGATGGCAAGGTATAGAAAGAACAGCATGATACAATGGGTTCGTTGTTAGCTCGGATATCACAATTTTCAAAAAGTGGTCCCGACGCAGCATATGATGGGTTAAATAAGAAATGTCGTAACAGATTCCTCCAACGTGTAGGAAATCCTCAATCAATATGAATCCATCCATTATGGCATGGTATCAACGGTCCAATGGCAGTATTTTCGGCAATAACTATGTTTATAGCCATTCAAGAGAGTCATTCTAATGGTTGGGGTGCCTCCAACAGTCATATAGATTCGTTGTGGTGAAGTCCCATTCTTTGTTTTTCTGTTATTCTGACGAGGTTCAAGTTCTGCAGATCTGACTCCTGCGAAGTCGTTTCTAGAATTTCTCGTAGTTTTTCTAACTTGGATTTCTTCTTACTAAGTTTCCTTGCCTTCTTTCATGTGATCTGAGTCTCTGGATTCCTCTTTCCATTCTTATTCTTATATTTTCTTAGCATGGTAACTTCACACAGCTGATGTTCTTTCAAAGGGTTCAAAGGTAATACCTCTTTTCTTACTAGGTCTTGGGTGAACATACTTTCTTCTTGCATGGATAGGTCCTTCAACCCTTCTTTCACTCTTTCAAAGTTGACATCTACTTATCTTTCATTTTGTCGCTTCGACTCAACTTCTCGTTCTTCTATCAATCGATCTATTCTTCGAGCTATGAAATCCCTTAGTTCTTTTTTTTTTTCTATGGCTTCCTCCTCTTCTTTCCTTCTTATCTGATCCTTCTCAATCCAAGTATTTCCTAATAAAAGTGGGACAGGGGCGTTGTTCTCAACAAACCTAATAACTTAAAAGTATTTTTTTGTTGACGTTTCATGAGCAATCATAGGTATATTAGTAACTCTTCCACATAAGGTTATCATCATTCCTTTAAACAAGCCTATCCTTCCCAATGAAGGTATCGTAGCAGGCTTTCCCAAAATTTCCCGAGTGATTTCTGGAATAATATTCACATGTGTTTCTTCATCTAATACACAGTCTATGTCAAAGTCTTTTATTCTTGTATCTATGTGTTGTTTTTCTTTTAGGATCTCTGGTAAATTGATGTCTCTGTGATCAACCATTTCTTCTTTTAATTGTATTAACATAGTCTGAGCTTTCTATGTATGACTCTTTAACATATCCTTAGTCTATTGACCTTCTTTATAGCTTTCTTGTCTCTTGTTCATGTTTTCAACTTTAGCAACCATTCTTGGGCAATCCTCAACCTCATGACCAGTAGATTTACAATAAAGACAAATAGGACCTATACCAGGGCATTCCTTAGCAAGATGTCTTGATCTTCTACAATTATAACACAGTTTCAATCCTCTCTTTCTTTTAAACGATCCCTAGTATTTCTTGTACTGCGCACTGGGATCACATTGTTTGGAGGAAAAAATTCTTTCTAGGTTCCTACATCCATTTATTAGTCCAAAAAAAATTTCTATGCATAGGAATAACATATTTTTCTCTATTTCTATCAAATTTATTCAGATCAATTCTTTCTTCTAACTATACCCTAGTTTTCAAACTAGGACAAAATCTATCAAATAGACCTAGATTCATACTTTCGAAGTAAAAATTTCCACTTATCTTACTTTTACCAGAGAACAAAGCTTTAATATCTTACTGCCTTCTTTCAGATCTAGTTTCTTTATTAGCATAGAGATTTGCAAGTCAAGTATAATACTATGCACTATAGCAACAGATATACGCATAGAGATTTCTCTTTTCTTTAGTTCCCAATAATCATAGTTTCAGGTCTTGGCAATGGAACCATTTGTTGTCACAGAGGGCAGACCTAGGGTTCAATGATTCAACAATGCACCAAAAAAACCCTAAATACCAGCCCTTTCGGCAAGACCTGCAAAGAATATGAAGTCTCACCCAAGGTAGAGGTAGGGGGGTTGTAGGACTCAGGTGTCTACAACCAAGCTGGGACACAGATCTATGATTACAATACTTAACAGAGCACTTCGCCAACAATATGCATTAGGTTGTGATTCTCATGTACATTGCATATTAACCCTTATTACAGAGCAGGGAAGTAATAATCAATATCTAACACTTCCAATTGCTTAGCACACAACATTAATTTAGATCTATCATTCATTCACATCATTAAGCACTAAGCTACAATATCAAATGCATTCATTATACATAACAACATCGCACAAAGCACATCAGGACACGAGATATAGGTGGTTCACCCTAGTGTGGGGCTACGTCCACCAACTTCTTCTTCTTATTCTTTATTAGTATTCAATCTCCTTACATTCATCTTCTCTTATGCACAAAGCCACAGATCCCAACAACGCAGTGGACAGGTGATCTGCGCACCGCGCACTAAATTCACCTTCCTCAAAATCAGGTCAAGGAACAGATCCAACTCCTTAATAACACAAAGCACCTACATACAACATTTGTGCACAAAGAAACTTACAAAATAATTGCACTTAGCTCTGCAAGCCTTAACACATTCTTGTACAAACCCAACTATATCTCTTGCACTAATCCAAACATACTATGCACATAGCTAACACTACTAGTCATGCACTAAGCACACCCACCCCCCTTCTATCTTACATTCCTTCCTATATATACTTTTACATACCTTACAACCAAGCCTAAACATGGGTGAACCCATGGGTCGACATCCCAAAACCCTAATGCAAAAACCCTAATGAACCCCTTGTTGGGTCCACAAAACAAGTGAGATCCCACGATCTCCACTTCGCCTAAGCACTCCATCTTCATCCAGCCTATTGATGTCCCAAAAGTGGTCAAACACAACCAATGTTTCCTCAAAAATTGGTCAAGGGAAAACAAGATACATGGCGCATAACAACACAGACTATCCAAGAGTTTGGACAGGTTGCGAAGTTTAGGGAAACACACCATAGTTTATGGATGCAAGAAAAGTGATACAAAGCCAAGGAATGGCTACAACTCAACTACTGCGTCACACTAGAAGAAATCTAGAGAGAGGTCCAGGAGTGGCCCGAAATGGAAGGTACTAGAGAATCCAACCGTGATACCAATCTCACAAACTCAGACGCATGGAAGACTAACCCCATCGCACCAAAAAAGCACCAATGAGGCCGAAACTAAAAAGAGAAGTTCCCAAGGCCAAGAGGGGGAAAGAAACTAGCCAAGAAGAAACCGCAAACATAGAATAGACCACCAAGGGGCTCTACATAAGCTCCACTGAGCACAAAACAACCACCAATATAATCAACGAAAGAAGTGTGTGAGGAAGAAACAAGCACAGGGACACAGGAAATCGTTGTGGAGGAAGAACATGGGACAGGAACCTAGGAGATTCCTGAGGTAGGAGAAACATGGTCGACCACTGCAGGAGGAGATACCTAGAGGCCCACTAGTCCTGAGCCATCATCCACCCAGGAGAAGCGGCCAAGGGATCACACCGGTGGTGACCAAAAAAAGGCAAAGGCCCACATGCCACAGAGCCATATATCACTATCCCCAGATGATGTGGAGTTAGTGGCGACAACAGTCGAGGAGAGATTGGACAATGTGTGGGAGAATGTAGAGAAGAAAATGGATTCAATTACATATCAAGTGCAAGAAATAAAATATGTGTTGGAGCAGCTAACGTTCAGGACAAAACATGCACCAAAAGAAACACCTATGCAGGCGAAGGAAGGAGTGACAGTGTCAAAAACAATGAAATTTGCAGTGCAGGCGAGTGCCAATTTCATCATCACACAATAGATGATGTTCCTTAATGAATAAATAGTGTGGAAACCCTTAAAGAACATCGATACGTTGGACATTTCCTTGGCCAAGATTCCAACAAAGGGGTTTTATAAAATTCAAGTAAGTGTTGCGCAGGAGATTCTGTCTAAAGCAAGAGTAGACGCGACAAACCTATAGGTAGCCCAGATAGAGAATATCTCGATGAAGGAAGCCCTCAACCTTGAAGCACAATGGAAAGAGAGAGTGCATCAAAGAGTGGAGGAGATGGAGAATCAGATCCATAGGTTGTTTCAAGTAATTCCTGAAAACAAAAATGAGGAGAGAGGGTCATCGGAAGAGAAGTTGCGCAAGATAGAGAAGACTATCTAGGAATATAAGGAGAAAATTAAAGAGTTGGAGGAGTGTGTCACACCCACTACTCCTCCAAAACTCAGAGCACAATGAGAACAAGAGGCAATAACAGTTATGGAGTACATCGAAAAAAGAATATAGACAATCATTGAGTTGTTAGAGAAGAGTGTGCAGCTCTGGACTCACCTCCTAGAGGATGGGAGCCTCCAAGAACTCCAAGAGAAGGAAAATAAACTCCATGCAACAATGGAAGAGGTGAAGCAATGATAAAAAATAGTGTAACTACCGGAGAAGATCAAAACGACCAACAAGATGAAGGCCCTATAGTTGGAAGAGAAAGTGTTGCAAGCACAGAAGACAACAAGATAGGCACTTTTGGAGCCCCTGCAAGAAAAGGCGGAGTAGTTGGTCATGGAGAGAGAAGCAGCTAAGAGGAAAAATGAGAAAATCGGGGCCGAGGGAGGCGATAGTTTACAATATCCTATCATGGAGAAGGTGGTTGATAGTATGGCCGAAAAGAGCAGTCAAGATCAACAGTAATGTCAACAGATAATGGAAATGTATGACACACTACATCAGGCAGTAACAGGCGCAAGAAGAAAGAAATTATAGTTGCATAAGTTAAGCAGTGACTCGGGACAATTCATGATGTCAGTGTTGGGGGCTTGTTGGGAATAGGCACACTTTGGGGAAAAGGCACGATGTGGAGGAAAGACAACTAGAAGAAAGGAATTTGAGGCACCCATGCAAGAAGATGGGAAAGAAATATAGTTGGCAGGAAAAGAAGTGGATGAAAGGAAAGCGTGCATGCAAAAGAGAAAAGTGTGCAAGGCCAGCATGCAAGAAGAACTAACTAGGTTAGGGTTTTGGTAAGAGAATGTAATGGGTGATGAGCCAAAAATAGATATAAATAGACACCTAGGAGGTCTAGGGGTTGGTGTTGATAATTATGTGTTACTCGTGTGAGATAGAGTAACAGGTCTGTAACATGACTATAATACGATACCTTTTCCTAAGTTGTTGAGTTGTGGGAGAGAAAAGTAACTATACCTTGAGGGTTAGATCACAAACTGAGGATCCTGGTGCGATCTAGTCATCCTCATAAAGGTCGAGATGTTTTTTTTGTGAATGTATGAATGGATTTGTAGTGCACGCGGCGCCATATCTAACATAACCATAATAAAAGAGATTAAGAGCCAAATCTTTGTGGATGTATCCTAGGAGGGGGTGAACCACGGTAAATCATGTGTTATGTGGAATGCTTATTGTTTATGTCTTTGATGCCATTGGTTAGATCTTAGATGAATTTCTTGATGAAGTAGTTAGATCTATTGATTTACATGCATGAATAAAGAATGGAAGAATAACCAAGATAGATGAATGATATATTAATTGACTAAATATCACATAGTAAAATCCCAGATCCCCACTCATTCCCAGGTTGCAAGCACCTAAGTGTTGCAGCCAGTCATAGAACTATCTCGGGTGAGACTGCATAGTGCACTCTATGTATTGTGTTTCCTTCTGGTTTAACAAGAGGGCCGATATTTTTAGAGGCTTTGTTGGATACCTAGTATACCCGAACCTGGGTCAATCATGTTAAAGGAATAATTTAGACCAACAAGATGCTTCTCCTGTGGGTAGTCGCCGAAGAATTTGCCCAAATTTGTCCATCATTTTGTTTATTTGTCATGCAAGGGATTCCTCAAGCAACATTTTAAAAGGATCTCCTACTCCATAATATTTATTTTCATCTCCCATGGGTTTTTTTCGGGCTGAGCATGGCCAATATTGCAACAGATCGGTTGGTTCGAGTCCCAACTTCCTGTACCTAGATCTTGTCAGGGACATGCACGAAGAAAAATAAATTAAGAGAAGACCGCTCTGATACCATTGATCTAGATTTAGGAGCGGAACACAATGATTAACAGACTGAATACAATAAAAACAGAGATATGAAGAACAACATATATATATATAGTGAATAATATCTTCTATTGAATAAATGAAATAGGTTGAAACTGTAAAATTGCAGAACTAAAACACTTGCTCAAATGGTGGTAGTTATCTCTGAGAAGAGATGTGGTTGTTACATGCATCAGTCTGAGCGGAATGATTACAATGAGGCTCCAAAGGAATTTTTTATATTACTCATGAATTCCAAAACCATAGACATCCAAAAACCTAACACTAGGAGGTGAAACACCAAAATTCATGTCGGCCCCTATGGTTAAGTTGGTAGCTCAACTTCTCAGGGTCGTAAATTTTTCATACGACCTCTTTTTTAGGTGAGTGATATCCCATTGGAAATTTATTTCAGAGATACATTGTACACCATAAAACTCTGACTTCGTATACATTTTGACTGTGGTGAGCCAAAAAAACACTGTTTAGGGCTTCTAAACGGACCTAGAAGTACAACAAGATGTGATGACATGAAAAACATACAAAATAACCTAGTTGGATTAGGTGAGAGGCCACCAGTATCCACCTGGAAGATGTTTAGGGCTTCAGACAACCCTAGAAGTGTGGAACCCACAATTACAAATAAGTACAGAAGAACGTTTTGAACTAAAAACAGACAAGAGGAGCCAGTTGGAATAGGTGGGTGGCCACCAATATCCACATGGATCATTTATACATAAATTTAATAGAAACTAGAAATGATGAGTATCTAAATAAATCCACTTATGGATTTAATAAATCCATAGTGGTTACAACTATTTCCTAAATAATGAATAGTTTCCAGCTAACAATTAGCGAAATTAATGAATAACCCCAAGATCTTTTGCTAACAATTAGCAAATAAAAGATAACTTCCAAGATCTTTTGCTAACAATTAGAAAATAGTAACTAACTCCAAGATCTTCTGCTAACAAATACAAAATAATAGATAACTTCCAATAACTTTTGTTAACAATTAACAAATAATAAATAACTCCAAGATATTTTTCCCAAGAATCCCAAGATTCTTGGTTAGGCACTCAAACTAATATTTTGTCTTGGAATTACAAAATTATCTTCATATATTTAGTTTGTTTGGGTTAACATTATTGTTGCATGGATCCATAATTGTCACATAGATTAGTAAAAACATGGCTCATGGTTCCAATGGCTCACAGTTTCGATGTGGGTTGATGGCTCTGATGGCTCAAGGTTCTAATTGCATCATTGTTCTTTGGATGAGTTGCAACGCATAATAGTTCTCTAGTGATTTGCAACAACATTTATAAGGAGTTGCAGCAATTGTTGTAAGGAATTCCAACACAGAATATTTCCCATGACGAGTTGCAACAACTAGTGTAAGGAGTTGGCAAATATTTTCCAGGTGAGTTACAACAACTATTGTAAGGAGTTGCAACACAAAATAGTTCCCTAGAGAGTTGCAACAATTGTTGTAAGGAGTTGCAGCAATAGTTCCCTAGAAAGTTGCAACAACTTTTTTCAGGAGTTGCAACGCAAAATATTTCGCTAGAGAGTTGCAACAACTGCATGGGATATACAACAAATAGGAACCAAAATACATATTGTGACAATATCGAAATCTTCACAACAACCTGTCTGGCACATCATCTTTGTAGATTAACTCAAAGATAAATGAAAATATGATATTTCTCTAATGTTTAATCATAAATCAATGTAAAGTATTAAATAAATGTAATGGAAACACATTAAGTCTAAATCTCGCACAATGATGGATCGAAACAATGTCTAGGTAAGAGGACATGGATTAAAGGTAGGGAAAATATGGTATACAAAAATGCCATTTTTTGATCTCGTCGTCTCCCCCCAGCCGAAAATGTTGCATGTCTTCATGCAACCCAGTTCCTATGTATCAACAAAACTGTAGGGACACTTCTCTTTCGCCATTGCATGTGTAGCATCCCCAAACTCTTATCTGGGCAATTCCACATGAAAATTTTTTGAACTCTAATACCATTTAAGTAATTGTTATACTTCTGCAATTGCTCAGATTAATGTGGATGACAACATATAGATACAAATATAGCATATACAGAAAAACCCATAAGAATACTTGAATAAATATTAACATAACACATAAATTAACTCACAGTAAACACTTATCTTTAGTAAAAAGAACACCAACCGCGTGGAGTGTCGAAAAGAAGAATTTAATCAAGAATGCAAATTAAATAAGCAAATCACACAATACATTGAGATTTTACCCTAGAAACACTTAATCGAGAAAACCAACATTCCTTTGAGAGTTCTACTCTCTTGTTTTCTTATTCAATCAGAATAAAAGGTTACATATCTAACCTTGGTCCACACCTAAGACACAATCGACATCATACCCTCTTGCATAGGCAAGAACAACCCTGTAGCCAATTTGGCTTACATATACATGACCAATAACCTATGATTACCATGCATTAGCATTCTCGCATTACCTTATAACAATAGCCTTTATGGCCTTACAACACACCTCTTTATAATTTTAACAATAGGAAAAATCCTAAATATTGGCACCCAAAAATAGTTACAAATCCATGTATATCATTGGATACAAATCCCACAAATCTCGAGATTCTGTTACAGTCAAATCCAATTCAGGTTTACCAGTCAACTATTAGTCAGCCTCCATTCAATCTCTAGCTGGTTGTCTCACGCCCACACTTCGACCTCTTGTTAGTTGACTTGTCATCGATACCTTCAATTTTGACTTTTCCTGGTCAACTTCATCGACCTTCGACTTCCTGTCGATCCACCTCGACCTTCGACCGTCAGTCGATCTACCTCAACTATAATTTCATAAGACCAAAGAATAAGAATGTGATCAGCACAAAATGGGTTTTCAGGAATAAATTGAATGAAGATGGACATGTTACAAGGAACAAAGCTAGATTGGTATGTAAAGGATATGCACAGATTGAAGAAATCGACTTTGAAGAGACATTTGCCCCAGTTGCCAGAATGGAAGCAATCTATTTTCTTTTAGCTTATGCATGTTCCAAAAATGTTAAAGTATATCAGATGGACGTAAAATCATCTTTTCTGAATGGGGAACTTGAAGAAGAAGTCTACATTGAACAACCAGAAGGATTTCAATTGTCAGAGAACACAGACTATGTGTGTAAATTAAACAAGGCCTTGTATGGTCTAAACCAGGCTCCTAGAGCATGGTAATCCAGAATGGATAAGTATCTGCAGTAGGCAGGGTTCAGAAAAGGAAGTGCAACCAACAACCTCTACATCAAGGTAAGTCAAGGTAATATTTTATTAATTGAAGTTTATGTTGATGATATTATTTTTGGTAGTGATGATGA
>JZKD02S0159350.1:0-23357 GCA_000966675.3 Picea glauca
TTACCTTTGGCATATATTTTTCTACAACTCTAAGTTTACTTACCCCAGGTTGACAATTTAATTGAGGGTAGTTTAGTGTCTTTTTTAGTACATATAAATCACCTAACAATAGGGAAGTACACCAAATAGGTAAGAATATAATACAACTAATTACATTTGAATGCTCAAATAGGAGAGTATGAGATAGACTATGTGGTCCTCGACTTAGGGTCGGAGGTCAATGTAATGACGAAGAAAATATGGGCACAAATGGGAAAACTGAAGTTGATCTATTCCCCTATCAGGCTTAGGATGGCTAATCAACAAGTTGTAAGCCATTTTGGTAGATTGGAACATGTCCCTGGGGACATCAACAGAGTAAGAATGTTTGCATCTTTTGAGGTAATTGAAATAGTTGATGACAATTTCCCTTACTCTACGTTGTTAGGAATTGATTGGGCCTTCAATAACTCTATTGTTGTTGACTTAAAGAAAATATGTATGACTTTTGAAAGAGATGGCCTCAGGGTCATAGCACCTTTAGATATAGATGAAGGCCAGTGATACACATAGCTCATCAGAGAAGAAGACTGCTCATATGCACTAGAAAACATATACAAGCTAACAACCAGACAACAAGATTACATTAATCCCACAGCCGATGGAAACTTAATCTGGCGAAGTGATAGCGCATGTTCATCAAAATCAGAAGAAGCACTGGAGAACTGACAGAACCAGATGTATGAAGTCTCTACAAGGAGATGTGCTATATTAACTAGATAAGTTCACTGGATCGACACAACAGTAAGTAACTTACCCACCTTTGATGGTATAAATCCTTTAGAACTTGTTGGACCTTGAAGAAAGTGTACCAACACAACAGAGGTTGTTGGTAATGGATGAGGCCTTGAAAGACACACCAACAAGATGGTTTGGGGCACACAAAAGTAACATTACAGATTGGATACAGTGCCGTACCTTGATTACGGCGTGGTTCTCAACACAAGTAGAAGGCTGTGAAGTTCTCTACACAGGTTGAAGCTGCCCAAAGGACCATGTGAGAGGTTGTGAAAAGGCCTGGAGCCACATTCCGCAAGAACAGTAGGTGCATAAATTCATTAACACGATGGATACAACCCATATTAATTGGTACCTTCAAGCAGAGTTGTGCCTCATCACTACATATTGGGAAGGTATGACTCAGAATTTTATAACTACATTCCTATTTGAAAGTTAGTTTCCTTCAGTAGATCAAGCACTACATATTGTTAGACAGCGAATAATTGAGGATTCCTTTAGCCCCTCTTTAGAGAAAGAAGAGGACGGATGGACTGCGCCTCTCCAGAAATTGTAGGGATGTTACAACATCAATGCTGATGAAGATGATGATCTGAGGAAGGTGAACATCATAGAAATAGAGGGACAGAGAGATGTGGAAGTACCGGGAGTTGAGCTTCCATTCATTGGATAGCCAATCAAAATCAATAAAGTCAATATTGGAACAAAGCACACACCAAAGTTTGCAAACATTGGATATTATTGGGATGTTGCTACCATTGATAAAATTACAGAATTACTGCATGAATATCAGGACTTGTTTCCAACCAAGTTCACTGATATGAAGGAAATCAAAGGTCCTATGCATGAGTTGAGGATCCCTTTGAAACCATATGCAAGACCATTCAAAAAGAAAACCTACAGACTGAACCCCAAATACAAGGAGAAAGTGAATATTGAGCTTGATAGAATGATGGAAGCAGGGATTATAGAACCTGTCGAAGAGTTAGAGTGGATTAGCCCTATGGTGGTGAAAGACAAGAATATAGGAGAAATCAAGATATGCGTAGATCTTAGGAAGCTGAATGATGTTTTTTGGCATGACCCCTTCCCTACACCATTCACTGACGAAGTGTTATATAATGTGGGAGGCCAGGAAGTATATTCTTTTACAGATGGATTTTCAGGATACCATCAGAGCTGAATTGCCAAGGAATATCAATAATAAGACCACATTTGCAACAGAATGGGGATCCTACCAATATATAGTGATGCCATTCAAATTGAAGAATTCCTCAACCATATTTTCCAGGGTGGTGGTCGAAGCGTTCAAATAATTTTTTCATCAATTTCTAGAAGCATATTTATATGACTGGACTGTGTTTAGTTTGCTGAAAAATCACATTGAATGTCTAAGGCTAATGTTGGATAAATGCAGACAGTGTCAAATTTATTTGAACCTGAATAAATGTAACTTATTTTCACTATTTGGCGTGTTTTTAGGTCATATTGTATTCAAGCATGGATTGTTGGTAGATCCATCCAAGATCACCATTATAGTTGATCCATCCCCTCCTACGTCAATCAAATAGCTACAAACTGCGTTGGAACATACTACCTATTACAGGAAGTTCATTAAGGGCTATGCTCAGATTACTGCACCCATGGAGAAATTATTGAAGAAGGATTGTTAGTTTAGTTGGACAGAAGAATGTCAACAAAGCTTTAACACACTGAAAGAGAAGATGGTTATTGTGCCTATTCTGGTTTTCCCAGATTGGAGAAAATAGTTTCATGTGCATGTCGATGCATCATCCATTACATTGGGAGTTGTGTTAGCACAACCAGGAACATGAGACATTGATCACCCGTTATCCTTTGCTAGCAAGAAGCTATCTATAATTGAGATTAATTATACCACTACTAAAAGAGAGGGATTATCCATGGTGTACACACTACGGAAAATTTTCCACTAATTGTTGGGAGGACACTTTGAAATGTTTACTGATCACTACGCACTGAAATACCTAGTCAAGAAGTGAGTGTTTGGGGGAAGGATATGCAGATGGCTGATACTATTTCAAGAATATGATTTTGAGATCATAGTAAAGCCAAGGATAATGAACAAAGGTCCTGACCACTTATCAAGGTTGGAACATGGAGAAGAGACCACTAATTTGGAAGATGCACTGTCGGATGCACAACTACTGGCCATTAGAAATATCGATGACCATTTCACAGAGATAGTCTAATTCCTATCAACAAGAATGGCACATAGTGAGTACATAATTCCTTAGAAGAAACAACTAGTGGTGAATGCTGCAGATTTCTCACTTATAGTTGGACATCTATATAAGATGGGACTGGATGAGATATTGTGAAGGTGTGTTATGGAGGCAGAACGACCTTTGATCCTCACAGAAGCTCATGAGGGCATCACAGGAGGAAATTATGCATGGAAAGAAACTGTGCAGAAGGTTCTTAGAGTTGACCTTTGGTGGCCTACTTTACACAGAGATGCTAAGGACTATTCCAAAGCCAATGATGTATGCCAAATAGTTGGGAAACCATCTAGAAGAGATGAAATTCCATTGGCACCACAAATGACCCTACAAGCATTTGTGAAATGGGCCATTGACTTTGTTGGACCTATAAATCCACCAGGAAAGCATACATGAGAAAGGTACATCATTACAACAACAAAATACTTGACTAGATGGGATGAAGCAAGAGCAGTCAAGGACTGTAGTGCAACTACAGTTGCATGCTTCATATTTGATGACATCATAACTAGGTTTGGATGCCCAAAGATCCTTATGAGTGATCAAGGAACACATTTCATCAATAAGACAATTGAATCCTTGAATGAAGAATTTGCAGTCCACCATCAAAAGAGAACATTGTACCATCCACAAGAAAATGGGATAGTTGAAGCATTCAACAATATCTTGGAGACAATGCTCACCAAGACTTGTTGTGTGAACATGGATGATTGGGATTTGAGAGTACCAACAGTATTATGGGCCTATAGCACCACTTGCAAGAAACTAACAATGCAGACCCCCTTCAAGTTGGTATATGGTCTTGAATCTATTGTTCCAATGAAATATTTTGTACCAAGCCTAAGAATTATTTCCTTTACAGGTATGGATGACCCTGGCACTGTTCAAGAGAGGATTGCACAGTTGGTTGAATTGGAAGAAGATAGATTCATTGTAGGATTCCATCAACAGGTTCAGAAGGAAATAGAGAAGGCCTATAATGATAGGCACATCAAGAAGAAGGCATTCAAACAAGGAGACCTAGTGCTGGTCTATGACAACAAGTTCATAAAACATCCTCGGAAGTTTAGAACTCATTGGATAGGGCTATACGAGATCGTTTATGTTATAGAAGGAGGAGTTGGGTAACTGAAAACATTGAATGGAGAATGGAAGGAAGGATTAATGAATGGGAGTCAATTGAAGTTGTACCATGACAACCAGCTGCCTCACAAATCTCAGTGAAAGAAGGAAGAAAAGGGTCTAGGTACTAGGTGCAGTTGAAACTGGGTACCAGACATAGAAAAGATAGTTTTCACAAGGGAAAAAGAGGAGACATCGAGCATAAAATAGAGGTTGCATGACGCATTCAAGAATAAAAGTAAACAAGAAGCTCATATTTGAAGTACCTCGGGACGAGTCAGAGGTGAGTGTTAGGAGCCTTTTGGCCCTTGGTTATGGAAGGAAGTGAAGATCAAGGAAGTAAAGGGAGCAAGTGAACTTCGCGGAAGACACAGTGACTGTTATTGGGTCGAAGTGAGAAAAAGAGAAGAGAAGATGGAGTGAAGCCCGAAAAAGAAAATCGTTGGAAGAGGAGATCGAGAATGACAAGTCAGTAAGGAAGAAGGATCATGGAAAACTCAACAAGAGGAAAAATCTATCGATAGATGCTTTGGGGCACCGCACGAGAAGGAAGGAAAGACAGGTTGGTGAAGCCCTGAAAACACAGGTCAAGTTGATCTAGGGTTTTAGACACCTAGGGTTTTTACACCTAGGTTTCTACCTAAGGATGTTAATGAATGATTGTAATGTATAAATAGAGGTCTAATAGGCGTAGGTTGGGTTGGTACTTTGGGTTGGTACGATAATGTTGTTATTGTTGTTATTGGTATTGAGTTAGTTGAGAGTGGAGTATTATGTGAGAGAGAGAGAAGTTTTGAGTACAAGAGCCTTATGGATTGTAAGATCTTCATCTGGGTGCGAAGATCAACCCTACAGCTGGGTGCACAAGGAGGGGAGTGAAACAGAGGAGAAGAGAAGAGATATGCTAGCCAAGAGTCCATAAAATAAATTTATGCCTTACCTTAATATATTATAGCATAGTTCTGTGGACATAGCCCTAGAGAGAGGGTGAACCACGTATATTTTGTGTTGTGTGTGATTGATCTTCTATCTCTTTCATTGATATACTGTGATTGCATTATTTCTTTAGATCTAATAAGTAGATGTGCAGAATATATATAAGTTGATAAGTGATATATGAATGCTATGTTGTTCGTGTGTTAGATCCACTTGATATTCCCCTTGGCTGTAGACATCTTTGTCCTGCAACCCCCTCATAACTGCTTTGGGTGAGACTGCATCTGCTTCACAGGTGTTGCTGAAAGGGCTAATAGTTAGGGCTTGTTGGTGCACTCTTGGAGATGAACCCTGGGTCTTCCCCTGTGCCAACACCCATCCTCTATACGACTCTGAGATCCCCTTGGTGAACAACATAATCAATCATTTCTATAACATGTCTAATAGTATCACTTCCAACCTCTAAAAGTCTATAATGAATTCTTTTCCTAACCCTGTCTGTCACAACTATGCCAAATATCTGAAGTGAATCTTTGGATCATTTTTATCAAAGAAATCCATAATATTCTCTATGAGCTCCTTATAAGATGTAATGTGATTGTGAGCCAAGTTCGTCAATCCTTGATACCGCAACTTGTGGGCCTCCCCCTCAATATTTAAAGTGGTCAAACTGATGGCTTTTTATTTGAACATCTAGTTGAGATGGAAATAGGTATCAAGATTCGACACCCATGATTTGGATGAACATTTAGTAGACCCATTAAATGAGGGGATTTTCAGTTTCTCATCTTTCCTATTGAAATTAATATTATGTTGTGCTCCTCTTGGGAAGTATATGGGTATGTTTCCTTACTTTATGGTACAAAACTCATGTAAACTCATATATTTATGAAACTCAAGACCTAGATCCATATACTTTCTCCTGTACTCTGTGAAGTTCTCTGTTGGTTGTCCTTGTCCCTAGTTCCCTATCTGTTTTCCTCCTTGGAAGTGAGGGAAAAGTGGTCTAGTATTTTTTCTCACTGATGTAGTGTAAGTGTGAGTAGGTGATTGACTACCACTAGTCCCTATTTCATTCCCACTGGAACCACTTGCTCCACCCACGCCACTTGCACCAATGTTACCCATGCTTCCATGAATTTCCTGTGTATTGTCTTCCATCTATGCAATAGCCTATGTCATCAAATCCTTGTTAGTGTTTCATGGAAACCTGCACATGAGACCTAGCTAAAGAATACACAAACAAAGCTTATCGAGAAAAGGAAGATAGATACAATATGAAGACTGAGAATCAATGTATATTGTGATTTGTTCATAGAGTGAGTGATGTTCACTCATATAGTAAATGAAATCCTATAATTAAGAAAAGTGAAGAAGCAATGAGATGCAATGATATTTTCTTAGGAATGAATTCATAATAGTGATGGTATAAAATTAGAATGTCTAAAATAGAACTAGTCAGTTAACTCCCTCTGAACTAGTGTGCCAAAAATATAAATTTCTCCAAAACCCCTCCTCAACATCGCTATGGAGTAAAAAATGAGTCCCGAATACTAGGCCATATTAGGTACTCATGTACAATGCAACTAATGAACACTGAATAAAAATAAGGAAAGGGGGAAAACCATGTTGGAACAAACCCCTCCTCAAAAGTCAATGCATCAAAAGAAGAAAAGGCGGCTATTAGGAAACTGTGTTCTTCACTACAAGACGATCCCATAAAGTCTGAAAATTATGCTCATTGAAAGTCTTCATGAAGATGTAGAAATATTTATGGATCTGATGAAGTCTTTTGGCAACCTATCTAGCCTTGTAGCTCTTGATCCTGTGGACCCATCTACACCTGAAAATATTTTGTTCTGGTGGAACTGGAACTAGATGCCAAGTCTGATTCTTTAGGAGTGAGTCATACTCCTTTTTCATGGATGATTTCCATAATGAATTTCCCACAACCTCGTTGTAGAGCTGTGGATTAGAAGATTGAACCATATAGAAATGCATGGGCATCATAGGTTCTGAAGCTGAAAGCACATGAGAAGGTGCCTCATGCTGAGATCAAGTCCTCCTAGAATCCAATGGATTCCCTACATGGATACCTACTTACTGAAGTGTGAACTGTGCCTTCTTGGGAATTTGTTGAAGATTCAACACTGGCTTCTTATCTGGTTGTACTACCTTCTTATTTCCATGTACAAAATCCTTTGAATCTGTGTATGAATATGTAGCATTTTAGTGTGTGGAATCATCATATATGATGTCTAGAATTGATGGAAGCACAAGAGTATATGCATGATGAAATAGAGGTGCATGCAAAGTACTCTCCTTATGTGTAATTATAAAAGAGGAGTCATCATCATAAAACTTAGTGAATTTATAAAACCTTGAATTGTGATCCACCTCACCAATTGCAATGATGGAATTGTCATGCATGTCAATTAATGAAATTGAATATGATGTAAATTCAACCTTTTTACCTTTCTGAGTGATTTGATAAACTGAGAGAAGATTCATCAAAATCTTTGGAACATGTAAAACGTTATCAAAACTGCCATTATGGAGTTCCACTCTCCCTTCTCCTACGATTGCTACTAGAGTATCATCCCCCATGAGAATAGGGGGTCTTGAGCATGGACTCAAAGAAGATAAAACCTCCTCTTTATCTTCCATATGATGGGATGGACCAGAATCTATAATCCATGAATCAAATAAGTAATTAATTGCAATAAGATCAAGATGATTACCTTTCTTAGGAGCATGATCTTCTTCCTTCTACTTCTTGACTCCCTTTGTTACACATTATTTTGGTCACTATGATGATGACCCCATAGACATGTGTTCAGGCTTCCAAAAGAATCTTTCACATGAGGAAAATGGCTAAGTTCTTCCCCTACAAGGCACATTTTTAGAATGACGTCGCAGGTTGACAGTGGTAGAGAGTGTGTAAATCCTTGATTTTTGCAGGCTGCTCTATGCCTGGCCTGTGGGATTTCTGCATGCTGCTATATAGGCAGGGTGAGATGACACTTGAAGCTAAGAAAATGAAGAAGTTTCACGAAGTTTCTAGAAGGAGAATCTTCTAGAATGTGAGGCAGCATCCATATGGTTGCGATCTTATTGGCTTTTGTGATTTGGTGGGATCATCCTCATCCTAGTAACCACTTCATCTTCTCCTATATAATAATGGATTTATCATGGAAAAGGTTAAGCAAGGTAAAGAAAGATTGAAAAAATAATAGACTGAAGACTGTGTGAAGGATCCTGATACAATTGATGCTTGAGGCCTCCATTTGTCCATCAAGATTTGTGGATTATCTTCATGCAAATTTGGAGCAAGTGTATGTGTGTGTTGGAACAAAGGACCACCGAAAGGAAACTTGCGACATCAAGGCACTTTGGTTGTATATTCCAATTTTACTTAATATGATACAACGACATATTTCTTTCCCATAAAATCATTAGTGTTTTCTTACATGACTCCTTGATCACATGTTTAGGTTTCCATTGAATCTAAAATTGTTTCTTTCACTTTGGTTGGTTTGTGTCATTGCAGATCTGATCTCATAAGAGAACCGAAGTGAAGCAGGGACAATAGAGATATAGGGAAGCAATATATAAAATTATGTCATACACTCCTTATTTGGTGATAAATTCAATGGTAGCAACCTAGGGAAAGCATCATGTCCTGTCTTGTTTTTTTCTAGATATAGGTGGATCTAGGGAGATTAGTTTATGTCTGCATTTACAGATTTATCCAATAACAAAATTGGCAACTCCACTGGGGAAGAAACTTGATTGTGGTTTTTTGTTGGCCATTTTCTCTTTACCTATTCTTTTCACTTGAAATCAGTCTCTGAGTCCGTGGGAGATCCATTCAAATTTTCTAGATTTAAAAATCCACTTAGATCCTTTTTCCTCTTCTCATAATTTCTTGATTTACAAACACCTCCGCACTATACCTTATACATATCCTGCAGAAACCTCCAATTTCCACACCTTGGTTGTTTGCTTCTGTGCGGGATTTCCGCACCCTATCCATTTCTAGCCTACGAAAACTCTTGATTTCCACACTGTGATATGCTATCATCATGTGGCGACGTCTGTGAAATTGTTTGAGTTGGGTCGTAGCCTCTGTTGATGCCCAATTTTTTCTTTAACAAACTGGAAAGGATTTTTAATACCAACATATGACGTTTTTCTAAACATTTGACTTTTTATTGATTGGTTTCGAAGATTGAACACCTCTCTTTTAATCTTTTTCCATTTTTTTCATTTTTGATTTTTATCGACAAGGGTATAATCTATGAGCTTGTATCTAAGTGCTTTCTCAATTAAAAATCTTAGTTTGTATTTGAAGTTTTGGATTGATTATGTATTCTGGATTGCTTGCTGATTGAGAAGTTATTTCTTCATTCGCATTTGAGGAAATACTTTCTCGTCATTTTTCATTTTTGTCTTCATTGAAATTTCGATTTGGGTTCTTGTTGAAGGTATATATTTTCTTGGATTTCTTGTCTTTTCTCTACCATTCCCTTGGTATGGTCTTAGAAAGGAAGAATTTGAGGTTATCCATTCTTTTGAATAATCATACATAAGAAAATTTATTTCATTTAAGAGAAGAGAACATTGAAGAACTTCATTGTTCATTGGTTGTTTGAACTTGTGTTCATTTAAAGAAAAAAGAAGTATATTTCGTAGTTTACATTATTCCGAAAACACCTTCTCCCTATTGTAGATAGAATTCATTGAACGAAAATTTGCACCATTCATTTCTATTTGCATATTATTGGGTCAAGGTATTAGACAACATCGGTTTCATTTCCATTTCCCTCTTGAGTAACGACAACCTTTAAAAATATTGCGAAAATCTAAAACTTAACAAGTGATTTTTTCTAGGGCTCTTTTACACCAACAATAGCTAGGATAGAGCTTTGGAATAGGCAGTGAGACACACTCTCCAAAGAAAAAAACACACAATATTATCTTGTGATAGGGAGTGCGAAATTCCATTTGCAAAATTTTGTCATGGGAAGCCCTTCTCACACAAGGGTCAAACCTGAGGTCGCATTGAGATCGATAGAGTTACTCACCCTTCTTTGTTGATATCAGTGTAGAGATTGCACATATTATGGGGGTTTCTTGAAGGTATACCCAAAATGATGAATGGAAGCCTCTTGATTTGATTTCGGGCTAGATACCCTGCCCTTGCACATGGATCAGACTGTCGAATGTCTCCCCAGTCATCATTGTTGTTTTTGGTATCCTTAGTTGCCTATCTTTTTAGGGTCTTACACAAGGTGACTATGGAGGGGAAATTATTCACAATACTTGGAATTGACGTTGTCCAGACTCACTCGGGATCCTTGGAGGGTATACTCATGATTATGTGTGGGAGCTTGCACTAGGGTGTAAGTCCGTTAAGCAGGTCATCAATGTAACTTTTCCACCCTAGCACAACCCCTTCTTGTCTTGACTTCGTGACGCTGGATTTCATCACCAACTAGTGACTTCATGATAAAAAGGTTTTTGTTTTCTTGGTTTTGATTCCTAGATTCTACTATCGAGTGTTGTTTGTTTACATAGTTGGCCATAGATTTTTTCCGTAAAATTTTTGGTTCAGCCAACATTGACCCTCCACGCCATTCACATAGGATGCAAGGACTACCTCCAGAATATTTGGAAGTTTCCAAACCCTTTCTCCCTAATCCACTTGAGGACTCTCAACAGAGTGAGATCCAGGACCACATACCTTCACAAGCGGAGAGAACTGACTCTTTAGAAAGTTTTTTAGTCATTTATGATTCTTTGGATGCTTTCCGGTTACCTCCTGGATACGAGAGACATATTCTCCGACTGAACTCATCCGTAGAACTTGTTGTTGACACTTATAGAATACCAACTGGAATCCTTGATAGCCTTGAAAATGAGGATCCTTTTTGGACCACTAACATATATCAAACTCTGAATTCTAGATGGAACCCTCCCGACTTAGAGGCAGAAGATGAGATACCTATCGTTTATGAACCACCCAAAACATCTACTACATTTACGATACCTTTAGATCATTTTAACAGTACAACTTGTTATTTATTCACTGGTTCAGAGGCTGGTCCTAGCTCAACTATCCCTCTTCAGCAGGCCCATTCCATAATGGTCCCAAACACTACAATTATCCCCATCAGGAACATGGTGGCTATCCAACCTCCTATTGGTACACCGCATTCGTCTAGACAAATATCGTCACTTCCTCTTGGGTATAAATCCTTGAATGCTTCTATCCCCATTCCTACCCAAGTTCCATCCGGATCTTCTGGAGTCTTCACTCCTCCTGGGTATAATGTTTCTTATGGTTCTATTCCGACACCATCCCAGTTCCTCTATAGAGGGTCTTATCCACCTTTTATTGAAGGATTCAGACCCAGTGGCTCTACCACCTTTGGAATTTCTACTTCGTTATTCACTTCTGGTTATCATATTCCTATTGAGGGACAATGTAACCCAGGGGCAAACTCAATTTGGAGGTCAAACCCAAATTGGGGCATCATCCTCACCTGGAGGAAAACCTCCACTCGGAGGATATAATCGACAATATGGATAGAACATCCCTGGATCACTAGCCCAGTATCAGAATCTTGTTATTCAAGGAAATCCACAATCATCTAGGGGGAAAAAACCTCAAGTTATCTCTTTTATACCCCCTAGTTCGGGCCAGTCATACCTCAGTTTTTTCAATCCCATTTGGGGTTTGAATGCCCAATCTAGTGTCGCTCCCCAAGGGAACATCTCCAATCAGTACAACCCTATGGGCTACATGCCTCCGCACACATGTGCCAATAGACAATTACATGTTTTAGCCACTTTGGATCTACCTGATTTGTCTAGAATCTTGAATGATCCTATCCTACATTCTCCCCATTGGCCCGTTATACTGGCCAAATTACCGTCTGACATTCCAAAATTTGATGGTAAACCGAGAGAATATCTGAACAACCATGTCATGATTTTCCACCTTTGGTGTTCATCCAGCTCTTTGATGGATGATTCCATTCGATTATGACTCTTCCAACGAACTCTCACGGGTTCAGCTGCAAAGTGGTATATAGAACTACCACGAGGTTTCTTCACTAACTTTAATACCCTAGCCATGTATTTTCTTACACACTACCAATTACCGATCCATTATGAAACAGGAACTGAGATCTTGAGTTCCTTCAGGTAAACTAAGGCCACTCATATCTCCAATCACATTCATGAGTGGAGACGAAGATGACATTTGATCAAAATCAATCTTCCCGATCAGTGATTGGTAGAGTGGTTCATGAAATCATCTGTGAATGAGATGTCTCATGATATTTCCATGCGTAGAGTTGTCACCAAAGAACATGCTATCAGTCGCGCTCAGTACCTTGACCTCGTTTATTCACAAACTAGTACTCTTTACGACTTACTCCCTGATGCACCTCACCCTTCTACTACCGCTACTTCAACTACCCTTGTTGCTTCTCATGCGGCTAATGGTATGATTGGCACTTTCCATGCTCAACCTAAAAATATGCAAGCCTCTCCCACCAACCCCAAGTCTAATGCTTCTAATGTTCAAAATTCTCCATCTCCTACTCCTCCCACTGACAAAAACTCTGAGGCTAACTCTATTCAATCTACCCTTGCCGAAAAGAATAAGTCTAAAAAAGGGAAGGTTAAGAATACAAAGGATAAAAATAATCCACAGTCTGAGAAAGCCAAAACCAAACCTGTTGATGATAAGGATAAGATAAAACCTGGATACCCTTGCCTTATTTGTGGCGATGATCACTATATGAAAGATTGTCCAAGACAGACTGAGGTTACTAAGTTCCTCCAAGGGACCGCGAAACCTCCCACACCTGCCATTTTGTCTCATCCTTTCCCTTCTCAACAGTAGGCCCAACTGGTCATCCATGACCAACCCTCTCCCTCCACTACTTCTTATGCACTCATGTGTATTGGTGATTCCAGAAAGAATGACATTACACTGACCACTCGAGCCAAAGATTATTCTTCCTCAAAGGAGAAGGTTGACGATATACCAACTTCATTGGTTCAACAACCTCCTTCAACTTCACCTCCCAACGATCCACTTCATATTGAATGATCGAGTCTCGATATATTTATTCGTCCTCCCCCAAAGGGTGTTGTTCGAAAGTCCACCTTCAACCCTCATGCACATGCTGCTTAGAACTATAGTATTGTATAAGATCTGGCACAAGCACCTTCTACGATATCAGCTCTTGAAGTCCTCCAAAGTTGCCCTGCTCAATGGAAGGAACTTCTAAAGGCTATCGGTGGAATTGATCCTACGGATACAAATTTGATAATTTTTGACCTTGAAGATCACATTCCGAGACTCCCCCCTCAACTAGCATTCCAAATACAAGTTGTTGTCTCCAAATAGAACATCTATAGGATTGTTATTGATGAGGGTGCCTCCATGTGTTTAATGTCTATTGCTTATTGGAAAGCCATTGGATCTCCTCCTCTTACTGAATCACATAACACACTTAAATACTTCAATGGCTTTGGCTTTAAACCCTACGGTGTACTTCCTTCATTGTCTATTACGTTGGAAGGAAGGAAAATCGGTTAACATTGAAGTTGAGGTCTTTGATGCACCTCTCGATTATAACGTCTTACTTGTCCATAGATAGATTGATGCGAAGCACCGTTGTGTCCACCTTTTTCCACGTTTTATGTTTTCCACATTAGGGAAAGGTCATCATTGTCGACTAGCTAGCCTTTTTCAAATCTGACACCCGTACTAGCAACGTACCTTTTATTGCGAAGACATTGCCTGGGTATGAGAACGTCGGTGTGGGCCTACTTAAATATTCGAATTTGATGGGTACGTTCCCAATCCCACCTACCGATGCTCCACCTCATTTGGTTTCCTCGATCAACATGATTTCCACCTCCGTTCACCAAACTCACACATATTCCGACCCGTGGGTAATACCCAAACCTGGTGATTATCCTTGCTACGACAACCAAATTCCTTTAAGTCCGATTGAATCTACCTATCAAGCCATTCAATCGGCAACCCCTTCTACCCTCTCTCTCGTTGATTCATCTCCTGACCCGTTCCACATTATTTTTCCCATGGACAATATGATTATGTCAGTTATGTCGATGGAAGATACCCCTTGGGATTATGGACATCATCGTTCCATTCTCTTCCTCTAACAATACACCATCGAGAGTTACCAATGGATCTCGACTCCATCGACAGTTGTTGTCATTTCCTCTATTCCTGATCCATCACATGACATGTTATATGAAGGGAACTTAAGTAATATTTCTCCCACCACCCCCCTCGACATATCCATTAAACCTAGAGTTGTTGAAAATGTTCACATCGGAGCTTCGTGCTCCACTGACAAGGTTGTCGCATATAAATCAATTTTCCAAGAGTTTCATGACATCTTGGCCTGGAGCTATGAATAAATGCCATGTATTGACCCTGATATTGTTGTACATGAAATTAAGATGTACTCGGGCGCTAGATCCATCCGGCAGAAACTTTGTCCGATCCACCCCCGTAAAGCAACTGCTATTAAGCTTGAAGTCGAAAAACTTCTTAAAGATGGCCTTATTTATCCTGTGGCTTTAACTAATTAGGTATCCAATATCCTTATGGTTAAGAAGAAACAAGGTACGATCCATGTCTGCATCGATTATAGGGATATAAATCAAGCTTGTCCTAAGGACAACTTTCCCACCCCCTTTGTTGACCAGATCGTTGACGATTGCACCGGGAGTGAAATCTTCTCTTTAATGGATGGTTTCTCCATATATAATCAAATCAACATCTTGTCCGTGGATCAACACAAAACCACTTTTATTTGTTCTTGGGGCACCTTTGCCTACCAGAAACTACCCTTTGGTTTAAATAATGTCGGTGCGAATTTTCAACATGCCATGTCTTATGCTTTTCATGATATTAAGCACATTGTACAACCATATCTAGATGACCTACCGGCATTCCATGCATCCTAGTGACCATCCGGCACACCTATGAGCCATTTTCCTTCGTTGTCGGTTCTATCGTATAAGCTTAAACCCACACAAATGTGTTTTCTGTGTGGGGTCTAGTTGAATCATAGGTTTTATCATTTCACACCAGGGGATTAGGGTCGATCCTTTGAAGGTTGAGGCGATCCTCAATCTCCCTCCTCCTTCACTTCGCCAGCTTCAAAGTTTTCAAGGGAAGGCAAACTTTTTACATCGTTTCATCCCAAACTATGCTCAATTAATGCTCAGATTTACTCGACTACTAAAGAAAGGTGTTGAGTTCATATGGGATTCCACTGCCAACAAAGATTTCAAAGATTTGAAACTGACTTTAACTCGTACCCCATTACTTTTCCCACTCGATTATAGTCGAGATTAAATCCTTTATCTAGCTGATTCGGACTCTACCATCGCCATGGTTCTCATCCAAGAAGATGATTCACATGACGAAAATGTCATCTATTATTTGAGTAAGAGTCTCACGACCACCGAAATCAAGTATTTACATGTTGAAAAACTGGCCCTGGCAGCTGTTTAAGTTGTCCAACATTTCCGTCACTAATCCTATTACACAGAAAATGTAGCAGTAGATTATTTACCCAACGAATATCTTTTTATGATAAGTTCTGATGACCTTTGGTATGGAGATATCATTATATATCTCCAGAATCAAAATTTTCACCCCAATATATCTAGTGTTGACCTTCGTCGCATACATTACTAAGACTGTCAGTACATTATCCTCAGTGACACTCTTTATCGTCGTGGGGTTGACTTCATTTTTTGACGATGTCTCACCTATGATGAAGTTGAGAAATATTTGAATGACTGCCACTCTGGAGCATGTGTTGGTCACATGTCTGGGTATGCTACTGACCAAAATATCTTACGAGCAGGGTATTTTCACACCCTTCTCCTTTACACCCTGTAGTTTCCATCAGAACTTTCACAAAATGGGGTATCGATTTCATGACATGTAACCCTCACTCAGCCAGGGGGCATGGATACATTATTGTAGCCATAGATTATTTCATGAAATGGGTCGAGGCAATGCCTACTTTCAACAATACCAGGAAAAATGCAGCCCTTTTCATATTTAATCATATTATTACTCGATTTTGGATCCCACAAGCTATCGTTACTCATCACGGTAGCCATTTTTGAAACTTTATGATGTCTAAACTTACAGAATAGTTGGGTCTTTGGCATGAAAACTCAACCCCCTAATATCCACAGGCCAATGAACAAGTTGAAGTAATAAATAAAACTCTTATCACTATGCTTCGTCAGATAATAGGAATCCATAAGACCAGCAGGCACACGATGTTTTTTTTGGAATTATGGTCCTATCGGACATCTATGAAGTTTTCTATGGGATTTAACCCCTTTCAACTAGTCTACGGCATTGAAGCCATTCTGTTGATTGAATGTGAAATACCATCTTTGAAGCTAGCTGTCGAACTTCTCCTAAACACCTCTGCCGAAGAGGAACGTCTATTGTATCTTATGCAATTACATGGGACCCACTGTGATGCCACCCTAATTATTGAAACCCAGAAGAAACGCATAAAATCCTAATATGACAAGCATGTAAAGCTGTGTGTTTTCTTTGAGGGAGATCTAGCTCTCCTCTATGAACAAGATTGTGATCTGCTAGGAGCCAAAATATTCGAAGCTATGTGGCATGGTCCATATATCGTCAAACAAGTGTTAGAGAAGGGAGCTTACAAGTTAGTAGATTATGATGGAATTCCTTTGAGTGAACCCATAAATGGGCTTTACTTGAAGAAGTACTATGCTTAGACTATCTCTGCATGAGTTCTTGTACTTTTACTGTACTATACTCTTGTGTGTTTTTCATTATTTGTTTTTGACCCCCAAATGCTTACCTTTCATTGTTCTTGTTTTCCAGATGTCAACGTCTTCTCTACCCTATATTGGTTGCGCTGATGGTGTTATCCGTAGTACTCAAAACCTAGCTTTTGTTGCTTGGGAAATCTATGCACCCACCAATGAACTTATTAGTTTACAAGGTGTTTTCCTTGGTCATGCAACCAATAATATCGCAGTCATTGAATTATTGACTGATGTTATCTCACTTGGGATTCATCACTTCATTGTATGACTTGATTCGCAACTAGTAGTGCTCCAGTTAAGTAATGTCTACACTATCCGAAGTCCTACTTTGTTACAGGTATATCTACGAATTCGCCTCTTGGAATGTTATTTTGATTATATTTAATATCAACACATTCCTAGATGTCTAAATACATTAAATGATTCTCTAGCTAATTATGTGTTAGACAGACATTTGAGACATTTATAAATCCAATCACACATCACACATTGTATATAAAAGTAGAGTAAGCTGGTAGAGGCCTCATGTATATATAATGAAATTTTTTTACAAAAGTGTTTTCCATCTAGGACCAAAATATCAAAATATAGAGCCCATGGCTCCCACAAAATATCATCATGGATGCCACTCGTGATAGCACACTATTGCCCGTGCTACCCTGCGAAGTAACCGACTAAGTGATTCGAACACGCCTACAGTATGGTGTTGATAACGCCTCGGGACCTCCTCGATCGACATATCAGGAATGCCTGCCATCAAGCCTTCTAAGTTCTGCTCCATCCCCTCATTATCGTCGGCAACCCACCCTGCTACCACACGTGCCTCTCCTCTCCTCTAAATCGGATATGTGCTCGGAGGTCGATGTGGCCCTACATCTGCATAGTCAAAATTCTCTGATTAGTCTTTAGATTGAAAACAAAAAAAAAACATCTAATATCCTAAAAACCACAAAACACTATAAACAACAAAATGTCTTTCTTACCTAGATCTCCCCACTGAAATCCCTCGGGGAGAGCCAAGTAGGGATCAACCCAAAATTTTAGGCCGACATACACATAATCATCAATCATCAATAGTTGGGGCCTTAACCAATCAAAAAATGCATCATTGTACTTGATAATAGGGCCCACTACATGCTGAGCCATAAGGTCACACCATTGTTTCATTCTTGGGTCTCGTGGGGCTGGTATTCCCCACTCCACCTATAACCGCAACTGAGGGAATCTTTCTAAGAAGAAAGATACCAAAATGGACCCATACCCAAACTTCTTTAGGTCTCCTCTCTCGCTTTTATTGAGTTGTGTATTCATACTGTGGAGCACACTGTCACAACAATTGAATACTTGAGGTTCTAGACATTCAATATCATATTGAAAATAACTCTGGAGCGCCATGTGTGACAATGCGCTTCCTGCCATTTATGAAATGGTAAATAGGATGGTTCTGAGAGTCATATCCCACACACCTCGGATAGCCACTTTACCTTTGTGCCTTTCGACATCAGGTTCATAGTGTCGATGGATATACTCGCTCATTGGAAAGCCACCACCTTGACCACTCTCAGAGTCACACGTGCCCCACGATGGGATAACCTCGCCAGAAAGTAAATACCCTCAATGTCCAAGGAAAGTACATGAACACCCACGTGAAATACTTGTTGTTCCACATCCCACATATGGACTAAGTACTCTAATAGTCTTCGTTGGGCTCTCATGCCCTGGATTTTGAAAATTTTCAATAGGCCACATTGCCGAAGAGTGTCAATGGTTCCTAGATCATTCAAAGCCATGGAGTCATCATCTTCATTCTCATGTTCTCTCCATTCCAACATTTTTGCGATCAAACACCTACATGGAAGTAATATAGGACAATTAGCACCTTTATCCAGCATTTTTGGAATTCGTTTTGGTTCAACACTTGCTTTTCTTTTTTGGTTTTCGACCGCCGCAACTGAGCTTTCGTTATAGTGTGGGATTTACACAGGAGAGCCACTGGGCACCTGTGGAAATCCTTGATTTTCGTAGGGCCTGATATTGGCCACCTGCGGCGGCCCCAACACATGCCTACCGGCCCAAAAATCACCCAAAAAATCATTTTTTGACCAACAAAAACAAATTTTAAGCCATTGACAAAGAAGAAGATGAAGAACTTATTATTTTCACAGAAACTGTTCGTCGATTGATCGCCTGTGATCCTCACAATCGACCGCCAAAGTAAGGGGTTAAAAAAGGTTTTTTAGACAAGTTCTTGACCAAATACAAATGAAATGGTAAAAAATAACTCTTACTCTTATTTATTTCATTTTTTACCCTTTTTCATACTATTTTATATTACATTAATGTGTTTGGTTATAAACCCTCAAAACTAATAGTCTCGTGAGTGTCTTGCTTCTTGCAGAAAGAAGAATAGAGTCCTAATTAATAGAGTATGTATCTTTGTTCCGTAATTTGTTTTCTCTTCATTATGCATATCGATACATTTTAGGTTTTTTTAGTAAAACCTCGAGTTCACTGTTCGTTCATTCTCATGCTCGAAAATTTATGAGAACGCAACCGAGTATACTTTTTTCATCCTATCGTACTCGTCTTGGTAACATGAAAAGAGACACACATGGAGTATCATTTAATCTCTTTCCATACTCCATAAAAACGAAAATATTGTTCAACGACCTTATTTTGTTCACACTCGTAAAAGTATTTGAGTAAAACGTTGGATGGGTGATAGTTTATCACTTTTTCGGTCCCATCAAGTTATTTTATGAAAAAGGAATTGAGAGAGTTCTCTTTAAGTGTTTTTCAGGCTCTATAAACCTGAAAAACCTCTGATTTTTCTATCCTTAGACTCATTAAACAAACATCAAAAGACCCAGATGGGACTGAACCACTCCTTCTTAGGGTTCATTAAAAATACTCTGAGGGACTCATCCGAAGGATGAGATTACATTACAAGCATATGTTATCCTCCTCAATATTGTGTAAAAATAAAGAGGTATTCGCTAGAAATTGTGGGGGGGAATTTGGGAAAAGAAATGTGTCTCTCCATCTGTGTCAGTGGTAGTACTAGTCGCTCTTGCACATGACACCCCCTTCTTCATTTGAATCCAGGTTGGGAAATCCATTTGTATCTCGTTTGGCCTTCTTCGAATTCATATCTTGGTTCATCTTTGAGTCAATGCTGCCAAGACCAGTGTCGTGTCATTCATATGTTCAAGAGAAGTCCAAACAAGCCCTCCCTCGAATCGGCCATATGCATTGTCATTTATTACTATGTCAGTCTTCCTTGTGTCAGTTTCGAATCATTTTCATACTTTGATCTACCCTTAATCTGTTACTTATTTCATGTCACTGATGGGGGATACATCAAGGATCTCCTGTGACAAGTCTTTTTCCTGTCGAATTCAACTCATCATCTGGGAACAAAACTTAAAAAACATTTAGTACCTTATAGCTTGCATGCCTCAATGGCAGGTTTCTTCACCCTTGACAAAGGATTCCCATCATTGGTCCCTGATCAAGATATTTCATCGAGTGTTCGAATTCATCTCATTTATTCACATTTGTTGGATTGTACTAAGGTACCTTAGGAGTCATTGACATCAATGGTGATTTCCCTCACACTTGTTAACGATTTTCATCAATGACCGGTAATCAAGTGGTTTCTACCATGTTCGACTTCAACACCTATAATTGCATGATTAGATTCGTACTTATAGATGACGGGATTAAAGACCATGGATCTTATTGTTTTGGCCCAGGTTGTGATGATGTATTTATGATTTGAATTGACACATAGATCCACTTTGTATGTCTTTTGGTTGTGTCTGAATTTACACTTTCTAATACATATATCCATGATGTATTTTTGGTGGCTATGTATAATCTTGATGACATGGATCCACAGTGTATAATTGGTGGCCATGAATTGCATTTATGATTTCAATCACTTGTAATATAAGCATGGGAATTCTTACCTCATAAATGGTATAATTCTATGTAGATGCTTGATTGTTTGTAGGTTCCTGATTGGTGCGCTCCTTGTTTCTGACACACACATGCATTTTACAAAGTATTTCAGCTGTCACATGTTCTAGCCTCATACTTTGGGGGGCATTTTGTTACACATTATTTTGGTCACTCTAATGATGACCCTATAGGCATGTGTTCAGGCTTCCAAAACAATCTTTCACATGAGGAAAATGGTTGAATTCTTCCCCTACAAGGCACATTTTTAGAATGACGTTGCAGGCTGACAGTGGTACACACTGTAGAAATCATTGATATTCATAGGCTGCTCTATGCCTGACCTGCAGGATTTTCGCATGCTTCTATATAGGCAAGGTGTGATGGTGCTTGAAGCTAAGAAAAGGAAGAAGTTTCATGAAGTTTCTATAAGGATAACCTTCTAGAATGTGAGGTGGCATCTGTATGGTTGTGATCTTACTGTCTTTTCTAATTTGGTGGGATCATCCTCATCCTAGAAACCACTTCATATTCTCCTATATAATAATAAATTTCTCATGGAAAAGGTTAAGCAAGGTAAAGCAATATTGAGCAAAGAATAGGATGAAGATTGTGTGAAGGATCTTGATACAATTGATGATTGAGGCCTCCATTTGTCCATCAATATTTGTGGATTATCTTCATTTTGGAGAAATTTCTATTTTCGACACACTAGTTCAGTGGGAGTAACACTAGTTCATTGGGAGTTAACCGACTAGTTCTATTTTTAGACTTTCTATTTTTACCATCACTATTATGCATGCAGGCATTCCTAAGGAAAGCTAACTGCTTGATTGCTTTTCTTAATTATGGAATTCGTTTCTCTATATATTAGTGTATTCCACTCATTCATTGTATCATATTGATCATGATCTATGTATCAATCATCAGCTCATTGGAGTAGTGTGAATATATTTTCTCATTCTTCCATATTAAATCTTTCTTCCTATCTTGATAATCTTTGTTTGTACTTTATTTAGCTAGATCTCCTATGCAGGTTTCCATCAAACACTGACATGGTATCGGAGCTATGCTGCTTGGAGCAAGCTAGACAAGCCAAAGAATAAGGAAAATCATGGTTTCGACGAGCTAAATCTATGGTTGTAACTTTCATAAATTATTCCTCCCAAAATATTACGGTTTTGAGGAAATGGCCTGCATTGAAAGTAAATCGGCCCATTTTGGAAGTAGGTTTTCAAGCGTTTGGCGATATTCTTTACTGTTTGCTCAGAAAGTGAGTTGGAAGATAGCCTCCTAAAACTGATACGAATCTGTGGTCATACCTTTCCACATTCATTGCTCCCAAAATATTACATTTTGGAGGAAACGACCCATGAGGAAAGTAAATCGACCCATTTTAGAAGTGGGTTTTCAACCATTGGTGAGATTCCTAACCATTTGCTCAGAAATCAAGTCACAAGATCATCTCCTAAAACTAATATGAATTTTTAATTTCTTAATCTTTCACTTGCAGATTGAGAGTAAATTTTTAGGGGTTCTTGGAATCAGTGGGAGAGATGGATATGACAACTATTATACAGCCAAACTTGGTGGTAATCCTCACACCATACAATTATTTTGATTGGAAGACCAAGTTAGAATTCCAACTCAGAAGGAAAGGATTGTATAATTTGACGATGGCGACAGAAACATGACCTACATCAGTGATTGAGAATATGAGATGGGAGAACCATAAGGATGAGGCCATAGGACTACTTCTTGAGTTAATATCCACTAATTTGTGGTTTCATTTTGCCACATGCAAGACTCCAAACGAGATCTGGACCACCTTAGAAGGACTCTTTGGAAAGTAGGATGAGATGTGAGGTCATATGCTTGAGGTAGAGTTGAATACCTTAGACCTTAAAAGTTTTGATAATATACAAGATTTTTTTACTAAATTTAAATATTTTCTATTAATCTTGGGTGAATGTGGTATTGATAAGTCTACACAAGAGAAACAACTTATTCTAACAATCTTGGCCAAGATAGGACCAAAATATATTGTATATGTCTCCAATTTCCATTCTAGTAGATGTCTTTTTGGAACAAATTGGAAAATGCCTACATTGTCTCAGTTCATTGAGTCTCTTACACAAGAGCAGACAAAACTCATACATATGGGCCTCATGAAATATCCCAAAGCACATGCACTCACCATGCAGGATGGAAAAGGGTCATTCAAATAGAATTGGAAGGAGGGATATTCCAAATCCTTTAATGATTCTTCAGGTTCCAAAGACTCTTCAGATTCTAAGAAGAACAAGAAGGGAAAGTAGTGCACTTACTGCAATAAACTGAAACATGAAGAATCCACATGCATGAAGAAACATATCGATCTTATGGCACATGCACTTCAGCAGA
>JZKD02S0159350.1:32021-67063 GCA_000966675.3 Picea glauca
GGGCATTGGGTTTCTTGGTCTGGGACCAAGTATTTGAAGCCCCTAGATATATCTAGGGCCCCTGGACTGGGTCCAGGGTACCCATTCCTGGGGCATTGGGTTTCTTGGTTTGGGACCAAGTATTTGAAGCCCCTAGATATATCTAGGGCCCCTGGACTGGGTCCAGGGTACCCATTCCTGGGGCATTGGGTTTCTTGGTCTAGGACCAAGATGTTAAAGACCCTAGATATATCTAGGGCCCCTGGACTGGGTCCAGGGTGCCCATGTCTGGGGCATGGGTTGATCCTTGGTCTCTGACCTTGGTGTATAAGACCTCAGGAAAAGACCTGGGGCTACTTGATTCTAAATCAAGTACTTGATGGTACATGATCTTCCCTGAGGAAGGACATAACCACAAGAGGGACAAGTCCCATATGCAGTTATGATAAAGTAATAGGTTCACCATATGAATTGAAGGAATGAGTAATGCCACCTTGCAAACCCACCCTTACCCTTGGTTAATTGATTTGGGTTTTGTTGGTTTATTTAGGGGTTATGTTTTAAAGTTAAACATTAAATAAGTGTCACATGTTTAAATTTAAATTTAAACATGTGACCTTTTAATTTAACTAAACTATCCCTAACCTTTCCCTAACTACTATTTAAATAACCCCCCTCCTACACCTATTAGACACTTACTCTACTTGTGATAGTGTGGAGGTTCCTTGAGCTTGCGACCTCAGTCCTTGCATCCTGTTGTTGAGATCTGAAGTGTGGTGCGGCCTTTTTCTGTGGAGTATGACTGTTGTTGTTTGTGTTCTTTTCTGCTGTAGTGACTTCTTGAGGGTTTTCGTCCCTTTTCTATGCTGTTGTGTGTTTACTGAGGGGTGTCGCGTCCTATAGCTGCTGTGTGGTGCTACGTCCTATTCTGCTGTGTGCTTGCTGTGGGATTGCTTGCTGGGAGGTGCCGCATCCTACTCTGCTATGGGTTTCATTGCTGCATCCTCTTGAGAGCACAACCTTCCTCAGATCTACTATCTACTGTGCTTATCCCTTGTCTTTATGAGCTGGATCTTCAATGTGTAAGCAGTGTGTAAAGTGACCCTATTCTAGTCTGTTGTATTTTTGAAGGGTCACTATTTGTTAAGGCTCATACACTGTCCACTGTAGAAGCAAGGGTTTACTTACAGACCTGTGTGTATAGATCTGAGGGTTTCTTTGGTAAATCTCTTGGCTGGGAAGGGTTTGGGTCCTTTGGTGTTTTGTTTCAGTAACCCTTAAGCTTGGTGGCTTGAAAGTTCCTTCAACCTTTGGCATAAAAGATCTTTTATTGATCCATGAACTGAACCTTTGTCTGAGCATAACTACAAGGATCTACACCTATTGTGGTTTGTGCTATATTCAGAGGTAAGGCAGGTACCAGGTATGCTTCCTACTTGTTTCTTCTAGTTTCAGATCTGATTTTACTATAGAATTGTTTCATTGAATAAGCATTGTATAGATCTATAATATATGCTCCTTGTTTACTGTTTGAGCATAGTTTCATAACTGAGTTATATAGATCTATTGTTATATTTAGAAAGCTTTTCTTTACAGTTTAAGATCTGAGATTTATTGTACATGCTTCTGATTTTTCTCTTCAGCTGCTACTGTCTATTGTAGATCTATCTTCTATATGCTCTTATTTCTGATTAAGATATAGATCTGAGTTGTTTTCAACATTAAAATTAAAAAAAAGAGACTGTTGTCTAGTAATTTTACCCTAAATCTAACAATATTGATCATGATCTATGTATCAATCATTAGCTTATTGGAGTAGTGTGAATATATTTTCTCATTCTTCCATATTAAATCTTTCTTCCTTTCTTGATAGGCTTTGTTTGTACTTGCTTTAGCTAGATCTCATGTGCAGGTTTCCATGAAACACTGACACTTCATGCAAATTCAGAGCAAGTGTATGTGTGTTGGAACAAAGGACCATTGAAAGTGAACTTGCAACATCAAGGCACTTTGGTTGTATCTTCCACTTTTACTTAATATGATACAGTGGCATGTTTCTTTCCCATAAAATCATTAGTGGTTTATTACATGGCTCCTTTATCACATGTTTAGGTTTCCATTGAATATACAATTTCTTCTTTCACTTTGGTTGGTTTGTGTCACTACAGATTTGATCTCACAAGAGCACCAGAGTGAAGCAGGGACAACAAAGATATAGGGACGCGATATATAAAGGTATGTCATACACTCCTTATTTGGTGATAAATTCAATGGTAGCAAACTAGGGAAAGCATCATGTCATGTCTTTCTTTGTTCTATATCCAGGCGGATCTAGGGAGATTAGTTTATGTCTACATTTATTGATTTATCCAATAGAACCCTCTGGAATGAAGTTTCCAAGGTTGTTTTGTTGAAGTTTATGTTCCATAAGATCGATATGTTTCTTCATGGATGTGGATTCTTCATGATTTGGTTTATTGAAGTAAGTGCATTTCTTTCCCTTCTTCTTCTTCTTGGAACATGAAGAGTCTTTGGAAGTTGAAGAATTGTTAAAGGGTTTGGAATATCCCTCCTTCTTGTTCTGTTTGTCCTTCCCATTCTGTTTGGATGATCATTTTCCATCATTCATGGTGAATGCATGTGCTTTGGGATCCGATTAGGACCATATAAATGAGTTTTATCTTTTCTTGTGTGAGAGACTCAATGACCTGATCCATCGTAGGCATTTTCCAATTTGTTCCCAAAAGACATCTGCCAGAATGGAAATTGGAGACATCTAAAACGTATTCTAGTCCTATCTTGGCCAAGATTGTTAGAAAAAGTTGTTTCTCTTGTGTAGACTTGTCAATACCACATTCACCCAAGCTCAAAATCAAATATTTAAATTTAGTAACGAAATCATGTATATTATCAAAGCTTTTAGGGTCTAAGGTATTCAACTCTACCTCAAGCATATGACCTCGCATCTCATCCTACTTTCCACAAAGTCCTTCCAAGGTGGTACATATATCGTTTAGAGTCTTGCATGCTTCAATATGAAACCATAGATAAGTGTATATTAACTCAAGAAGTAGTCATGTGGCCTCATCCTTACGGTTCTCCCATATGGTCTTCTCAAGCACTGATGTAGGTTTTGTTTCTATCCCCATCGTCAAATTATACAGTCCTTTTATTTTGAGTTGGAATGTGTCCTTCATATTCCATTCAAAATAGTTGTATAGTGTGAGTACTGTCACCAGACTTGATTGAATAATTTGCATCTCCTCCACCCCTGTTATTGATTCTAAAAATATCCTGAAAACCCAGATCGTGGATTCTAGATATGACAGACAGTTTTATGGAAGATATAGATATGATAAAACAACTATATATCCTAAAATATAATGTGGGATTTGGACATTTTTGGTGAGCATGAGCATCCGTATGTTATACGTTTCTGGTCAAAATTTCAGCCCGACCCAAATCGTGGATTTTGAGATATGGCTATTTTACTACAGAAAACCAATTTTCTAGAGGGCGGCTAAATCATCACACCCTAAGTAAGGATACAGTGCGACGATGTTGAATCTTTGCACCCTAGAGAAGGATAAAGTATAATGATTGTGAAAAATTGAATCGTCGCACCCTGAGTGAAGAGTACAGTGCGACGACATTGCACCCTAAACTATGTATAAGCTGCGATGATGGAAAAAACTATGTTTACTCAATCCTCTTTCTCTCTTCTCTAGATTTTCTAGGTTTCTCCAAGCATCTCAGCTATGATACCATGTCATTTTTTCATGGAAACTTGCATAGGACACCTATCTAAAGCATACATAAACAAATCTTATCAAGAAAAGGAAGAGAAATAAAATATGAAGAATGAGAATCAATGTATACTATGATATGTTCAATGAGTGAGTGATGTTCACTCATATAGGCAATGACATCCTATAATTAAGAAAATCAAATAAGAAGTGAGCTACAATGATATTTTCTTAGGAATGCATGCATAATAAGGATGGTCTAAAATTAGAAAGACTAAAATAGAACTAGTCAGTTAATTCCCACTAAACTAGTGTGCCAAAAATAGAAATTTCGCCAACAATCCTAGCCCTTGGAAAGGTCACTAAGTATCCTCAAATTACAATCCCTCTTATATATTCTACATGTTCATGTATGTCACCCATTTCTTCTATATTCTACATGTTCATGTATGTCACTCATTTCTTCTTCTCCCTCTTCTTCTATCTCGGAACTGATATGTATATCTTCCTCAGCTTCAATCTCTGGACCAATGTGGAAATGATTATAATCCTCTCTTTGTTTGTGTTTCTTACTTTTCCTCCTATCCTCTCTCGGGTATGTGACATACTCATCTTCAATGTGTCCTCTTCCCTCTAGATAGTGTTCCCCGAATCCTGGAATCATGAGTTGTATTACTCATAGGCTGGAAAGATATCCAAATATAATACCACAAAAATATCCCAGATATTAATTTGGCTATATGACTGAATTTTCTTTGGGTTTTTGAATGTGGTTTCAAGGAGCGTAGATCTGGTTTAGTCTATTCTCATAATGTTTGATGCTTTAAGCTTGTTTTCATTGCATGCAAATATTTTTTCTACCGGAAAAATGTTCTTTGTTGCACTAATGGTAAAGACTAAAATCACAATAAATGGAATATTTGAATATTAGAAAAACACTGCTAAATTGCTCAAAAATCTTCAGATTGATCTTTATAAGTCTAGATATAACATGGAATACACATGCATTCCAAGGAAATATCAGATACGCTACATGTGAGTGTGGGTTTGTTGCATGCAAGTACAAATATGTTTTTGTATGGAAGATACGTTGTATGCATGATTAAATATGTTGCACGCACTGAGAATACACTACATGCAAGTCCAAATATGTTGTTGGATTGAAGATACGATACATGCATGGTGAAATATGATGCATGCACTAAGAATATGTTGCATGCAATGTAAATATGATTCTAATGTTGTCACTGATGAATGGTGAATCTTCTATGGATAGATATTGTGCATGAAAGTAAAGGAAATGTCATGCAAGTCCAAATATGCTACTAGATGGAAGATACATGCATGCAAGTCTAAATATGATACTATATGGAAGATACACTTCATGCAAGGTGAAATATGTTGCATGCACTAAGAATATGCATATATTCTACTATCCGATGGAATAACATCCCCCCTGAACCTCCATGCCTCCCTCTGGATCAATCATGTAACTCATACGCCATCCAAGCACCAAGGGTGAGTCTCTAAGCCTCACTAACAGATGTGAATCCCTCTGAATGGATCTAATTTTGTACTTGCTGCAATCCTGAATAACGATGGAGAATTTGGATGGTCCTCTTGACTAAATAGGGTGTGCCTTCCAACACTGAAATCAATCACTAGGGTGGTTTCTCCCTGGAAATCCCCAAAATTTCACAAAGTCACCTGACTTCTCTCTGCAATCCAATTCTCAATATCAATATTAAATGATGAGAGGAATTAGGGTTATCCTCCCCTTTATACTTGATTTTCATTATAATTCCTCATTCACTTTATTTAATTAAAGTGACTTTTCCTATGTTTTGACTTTAATTCTTCTTTTAAGTCACTTAATCACCTTGTTTCCACTTTATTACTTAATGTCACTTTCAACTTAGGGTTTTCTGGTAAATGACACTAAATAATTTTTTTATTCCCTTTTTCGCCTAAATATGTCCTATGGGAATCTATATAGTCTATCGAGTCACTCCTCTTGGAGTCATCACTAGGAAAGAGACATTACAATTGTAGTATTTGATATGGATCCACTTCCTATGAAACCTTCCACACCCTTCAAACCAAATTCATCTTTGTTGGAGGATATCCTCAAAGATTATTGGGTTCCATTTAATCCCTCCTCTCTTGAACCTTCTCTCCAATTGCTGGAGAGTCTCAAAATATTCAAGAAAGTTACTCATAAATAGGGATGGGAGAATTGGAGATGATATGACGAATCCTTGACATTATTGGAATAAAAAAATGCATCTTATTTTTTACCAAGAAACAAAAAACCCTCCTTTGAAAATTAAAAAAGAATCCTTAAAAGTTATAGAGCAAGAGCGAAGAAATATTCTCCTTAATGGAGAGAAGGAATGGAGGTTAAAGAGAAGATCTCTTTGGCATTAATTCAGGGACGAGAACGAAAAATTACTCCACAAAATTTAAACCAAAGGAATTAAATTAACACCATTTGGGCCATAGATGGGGAAAATGGAACCTCTTCCACATACTTTGAATACATTTCTTCATTAGGGATTCTCCATTTTCAAAATATTTAAAAAGAAGATTCTCATGCCTCCATCGACATAGTTCTACAAGTAGTCTATTCATTTCTCAGATTTTTTTATCAAGAAGGAAATGAAGAGTTGATGGAAGAAAATTCAAAAAAGGAACTTTAGGCCATCCTCCACATATTTCAAAAATCCAAAATCCCAGTGCCTGATGGTATCCCAAAAGAATTCTATTTGGAATGTTTCAATTCTTTTGGGCGGGGTCTACTCAGAGCGATGTAATATTCTATAACTTTGGGTCAGTTTATTTTATCCTTCAACTCAACCTTCATTTCTCTCATTTCCAAATCCATCAACCCATTCTCCTTTGACCAATTCAGGCCTATATCTTTCTGTAATGTCATTTATAAAATTATCTCTATGTTAATAACTTGAATTCTACTAGATTTTATTTTGATCATCTCCCTGGAACAATTTGGATTCCTTAAGGGTAGAAAAATCCATGAATCCATTGGACTCACACATGATAGTTTGTATTCAATTCATACAAGCAAGTAGAATAAAATCACTCTCAAGTTTTACATATCAAAATCATTTGACATTGCTATCTAGTTGTATATAAGTTTACTCCTAATTCATATAGTCTTTAGTCAGTCCTTTGTATATTGGATTATAAACTACATAAGCTCCTCCTCCTTTTCGATTTTAATAAATGGATATGCATCCCCTTTTTCAAGCTAGAAAGGGGTATTCGATGAGGGTGTCCTTTCCCACCCATCCTTTTCATTTTGGTCACAAATGGACTAAGAAAACTGATCCATCAAGCTATTGACTCCATAAATTTGAAAGGAATTTTGGTAAGCTTAGCCTTCTCCCTTTCACACCTCCTCTTTGTGGATGATATTATTATTTTTTATGATGGAAGCATTCATTATGTATAACATTCAAAATCTTTTATTTCCTATTTCTGCAAAGATATGGGAACGGAAATCAATAAGGAGAAATTCACCCCTTTTGTTTGGGGGATGTCTAAACTTGAGTAGTAGTATATATTACAACTCATTTTCATCTATGCTCTGCATCCTGAGGCAGGGTTCAAGTACCTCTAATTCTTCTTAAAATAAAATGTCTACATCAAAAATATTGGCTCTGGATTATACCAATGGTGGAAAATAATTTATATACATCGTGTATTAGATGTTTATCCAAAGAAGGTAGAATCGTATTGGTAAAATTATTCCTTGAAGAAATCCCTATCTATTGGATCAATTTAACATAGCTACCCAAAGGAATACTAAACAAAATTAGACAACTCTCTTTCCAGTTTCTCTGGTTTAGATCCAAAGAAAACGAATATTTAGTTTTGACCTCCTGGAAAAAAATGGCCACCCAAGACGACCTGGGAGGTTGATGCCTAAAAACCAACTTTCTTCTCTCTAAGGCCCTCATAGAAAAAAAATATGGAATTTTATCCAAGGATTAAGACTTTGAACCTGGGTCCCGAAGGATAAATATTTCCCCTAGGAGTCCCTAATTGACTAGATCATAAATCCAAACAAACTCTTCCAGAATGGGTCAATGGTGTAGAAATCCCTATTGAATGCATTTCCTCTAAACACGAACAAATTAATATGGAAATTTGGAAACAACAGAAATATCCTCATTATCAAGGACCCCTGGATGGGTAGTAAACATAATCACCTATTACCAATTCATGTTATCCACTCTCTGATTGGACAAGGATATTTATTCCTAAATCAAATATGACAAGGGAAATGGACGTCTTAGAAAGAGGTTGGTTTGCAGGAGGAGAATGCACATATTTGGACAAATTTCATATCTTCTCTTTAGAATTCCTATGTTATCCTTTTATTTTTGGAATACCAACTGATTTGGTCACATATTCCTTTGGAAAAATGCAAAACTAATCTTGGTTACATCTCTATAACATGGGACACAAGGAAAGTTCCCCCTTCTTAGTGGGAAAAATATTATGGAAACTAAAATGTCAAGCCAAGGCCAAAATTTTCATCTGGATCATTCTCCACAAGAAATTTCCCACCTAGGACCACCTTCATTGAAGGAATCTTACCATACCAATCCATTGTAGTCTTTTCAAATACGAGAATGAAACAAATTATCATCTTCTCCTATATTTATCCTTCTCAAAGGAAATCTTGGATGAACTAAGGAATTATTTGGGACTTGTTTTCTCATGGGAAGGATAATCAATTGATATGGATCTAAAAACTTAGTTTAGTAATCCAAAAACCAAAGAAAATAAGGTGATCCCTTATATTGTGTCTTGGGGAATGTAGTGTCCTATCTAACAGAACTTGAAATTTCATAAATTTAAACATAAAATTTCTATCATAATTTCTTTATGGTTCTAAATTCAGCAGAATAACAGTTCATGGTTCAACAAAAATCAAAATGAGTATCATGATATAAATAACATATTGAATAATAGACACAACATAGTAAATAATGAACCATCATAACGATAATGAACATGACATAATAATGAACATAAATACCTCTCAAGTGAAGTTGTTTCCCCAACTCTGTCTGTCTAAGATGAAGCTGAAACTCTGCCCAAGATGGTCTGCACAAACTCTGCCCAAAACTAAATCTTTTCCTCCCAGTCAGCTAGGAACAGGGCCTCTTCGGCTCCCTAGCTCCAGGATTCCTAGGCCCCGAGCCCAAAAATATTAGCAACAGGTGCCACCTGTCTCAGTCCACCAAACTCCAACAAGTTCCTCAAGCAAAAACCAGTAGTACCCTCCTCCAGCAAACTACTCCAGCCCCCAAATCAATAATACAACCCTCTCCTCTGAAAATGATGATCTCCCCCAAATCAAAAAAGTGCATTCTCGAGTGTTTTTCCCTTCTCTTATCCTCCTTTCCCCCTCTCTCATTCACCGCCTTCTACCTTCATTAAATCTCAACTACTTTATCTCTCCATTAAGTGTCACCTACCTTATCCCCTTTCTCTTTAATGGTTCCATCATTTGATACATTAAGTCTCCATTTAATAAATTAATAATTTATTAAACTCAAATTCATTAACCAAATATTTAATCATGAAATTAATTAATTAATTAATTAAACTAGTATACATTAAACAAATATTAAATCAGGACAATTAATTAATTAATTAATTAACTAATATACATTAAACAATTATTTAAATCATGATAATTGATTAATTACTTAGGGTTGTTACATACACCCACCCTTCAGGAAACTTCATCCCGAAGTTAAAGTATTTTATGATACAAGGGAAAAGACACATGGTTCACACATTCATATCCAATAACCAACATTATTAGTAGGTAAGACAAGAAAACTCATACATACTAGTGTACATGTACAAGAAATGCATGTGTAGCTAGTACATACAAGTCTCATGTATGTACTAATAACAATAACTATCAACCCTATAGTAATTTATGTATGCATCCAATCSAATCAACAAGACTATTCATTTTATAAACGATAATAAACCAATGAAATGTTTGTGAATTCCCTTAATTACAATAATCTAGCTCAACAATTTTATTTAGATAATTGTGGTTTAGTTATGTAATTATGAATATACATATATACACATTTTCTTTTCAGAAGAAAAAACAATAAATTCCACCATAAGGAAAATCTCCATACACTCTTAACTATTTCTACTCATCCTTCCTCCCTAACTTGCTTACATCTTCCATCCCTATCCTTCCTCTGCTGGACTACCTTGGAGAATCAACTATATTGACCTAACTCCAAATAGAACCCGTAACGGAAGTGTCATTATCTTTACCAAGCTCCCCCAGTAGGCAATTGACAGTCATCATCACATGTATAGGGGAGCGTGATCTAACACCATCCTCCCATGACTCCAGGTTTCAGAGGATACATGGTGGGAAATGCCTCCACCCTTCCTAACAGGACTAGGGTCCACACCCTACAATGGAATATATAGTGGCACCGTGTTGCTTGGATTTTTGTCATCATTTATTCAGTTTTGGGAAATCTCACCTCCTGAGATCATGCACTGGTCCACATATCATAGCAATGCATCCAAACCAATATAATTTCATATACAAATATTCATACCATATTGTTTCTCAGTCAGTGGTCATAACATCCACTTTCATTATCATTATCCCTTGGCTATTTCATAGCCCAATGACCTGCAGATTAGTATGTAACACAAACTCATAAATAACTATGCATTATCATCATGTAATTGCATACAACCATAATTTCAATTCGGTATCCACGTACCAACAACTTTATCATCAAAGTTTTCAAGTTAGAAATAGATCTCATAATATCCCCATAATTCAATTAACGTTACCCATTCATAGAATTATCATTTACATAATAGATTGCATCATATCCAACATCATTCAAATAGAATTTAAACCTTCATAGGATTCGTATCCACACAATATATCGCATCATATCCATTATCATCAATAACATCTAAACATTCATAGAATTTACATTCACACAGTATATCACATCATATCCAACATCATTCAAATAACATTTAAACATTCATACAGGTTTCTACGTCTTAAAAGTTCAAGTGTATCTTTATAGTTTCACCATGAATAAAAAAAATAAAGGTGATTAGGCCTCAGGTAATCCTAGTTGTCTAAGTCAAAAGGTGATGTTACATACACCTAACCTTCGAGAACATATTCTCGAGGTGGTAAAAAATGTGAGGGATAATCTCGTCGTAACGTCTCGGCATCCTCCCAAGTAGAAGATCCTGGACTAAACTTGTCCCACTAGACCTTAACTTGGTCTACCAGACGGTTCCTGAGCTGTCAGACTCTACTGTCCAATATGCGTAATGGTTCTACCATGAGGGTTTCCACATCTGATACCTGCAATTCCTTCCAATTTAGTGTATGTGATTCATCAACAACATAATGATGTAGATTAGATACATGAAAAACATTATGAGTTTTATGCAAGTGGGGTGGCAATATGAGATGATAGGCAACGGGTCCAATTTTCTATTGGATTCTAAATGGTCCTATAAATTGAGGTACCTTACATCCCACTTGGTCATAGGAACATCATGTGGTTGTAGGAGACCTTCCGGGTGATGGTGGTCGGCTTTCACTTATTGACACTCTAGGCACTTGGTGACGAAATGGACTAAATCGTGCTTCATGCCTACCTAGAAGAAGAGCTTCCTCATGTCTGCGTACATTTTCTTCACACCCGGATGTGCACAATAAAGTGCTTTATGGTCTTCCTTCAGTATGATGCTTCTAATATCCCCACCTTCGGGGATGTACATCCTTCCTCGATATCTCAATAGTCTGACTATTTCCAGACTATATCCTTCATACTTTGGATCTAATTGCCTCCCACTCTGGAGGTTTGAGGTAACCTTCAAATACCAACTGTCTCCAAGGAGTTGCATCAACACACGTTCCCTCAGATTGACTTTTAAGGGTACCAAGGAGAAGACACGTGGTCTCCTACTCAATGCATTCACGACCACATTCTCTTTTCCCTTGATATATGAAATACCAAAATTGTACTCACTCATGAACTCACTCCATCGCCTTTTCCTGGCATTCAGATCCCTTTGAGTGAAGAGATGTTTTAAAATTTTATGGTCCATTTTGAGCTCAAAGTTTCACCCAACTAAATAGTGCCTCTAAAGTTTCAGAGCTAGCATTACAACTGCCAACTCTAAATCATGAGTAGCACAAATCTCCTCGTGTTTCTTCAACTTCCTTGACGCATAAGCTATCACTCCTCCATCCTGCATTAGCACAACCCCCAACCCTTGCTTCGAGGAATCCATGTAGAATGTGAATTCCTTTTCCATATCTGGCACTCGTAGAGTTAGTAACATCTTAAGCTCGATGAATTCACTATCACATTCTTCTGTCCATTCATACCTGACCCCCTTGCGTTGCAAAGTAGTGACAGGTTTCACTATTTTAGAGAACCCTTCCACAAATCTTCGATATTAACCTTCTAGCCCCATGAAGCTTCTTACCTCATGATCATTTTTCGGCTCTAGCCACTCCATAATGGCCTTTATCTTTTCTGGGTCCACAAAGATTCCTTCACCAAAAATGATATGACCTAAATAGTGAATTTCTTTCTGGAAGAAGGAACACTTCGACAACTTCCCATACAATTTGTTCTCTCTAAGGCAAGACAACACCACTCGCAAGTGTTCCTCATGTTCTCTTTTGTTCTTGGAATACATGAGGATATCATCTAAAAAGACTTGTACAAAGCGGTCTAAGTACTTCCGGAATACACCGTTCATGAGGCTGATGAATACTGTTGGTGCATTGGTCAATCTGAAAGGTACTACAACAAACTCGTAATGCCCAAACCGAGTTCAAAAGGCAGTTTTAGGAATATCTCCTTCCTTAATCCTTAATTGGTGATACCCTAATCGCAAATCAATTTTTGAGAATACCGCTGCTCCTTTCATCTGATCAAAGAGATCATCTATCTATGGCATTGGGTACCTATTTTTCACTGTAGCATGATTCAAGTCCCTATAATCTATACACAGTCATAAGGAACCATCCTTCTTCTTCAAAAAAATTACTGGTGCACCCCAAGGTGAGACATTAGGCCTTATTATCCCTAAGTTGAGTAGCTCTTTCAACTGCATCTGCAACTCACAAAGTTTTGGCATTGTCATCCGATACAGAGTCTTGGAAATTGGTTCTTCACTAGGTTTTAGCTCAATAGTAAAATCAAGCTCCCTCTTAGGAGATAAACCTGGTAACTCATTCGGAAAAACATCTTTAAACTCTAACAATACTGGGTACTAATCCAAGGAGGGTTCTTTCCTTTCACTCACTTCTTCCACTACATATAGTCGACACCCTTACCTCATGCACCACTTAACTTTCATAATTGAGATAAAGCGTAGAGACATATTTATTCGTACACTGTGGATCTCTACTGGCCTTCCTTCATCATCAACACAAAGCACCCTTTTTGTGAAAGAATCTACCATAGCTCGATGTGCTTCTAACCAATCCATTCAAATGATTAGGTCACACATCTAGAGAGCAGTGACGTATACTTTCAACCTGGTAGTACACACTCCCAGGTCTACTAGACAATTATCAATGCTAGGTCCTACCGCTTGTTTTTCCCCTGAAGCCATCTCGACTTGTTTAAACTCATCATGCTCATAGGCTGCCAACACACTCTTTTCTAATGTAGATGGTGAAATGAAACTATCTGTAGCACCAGAATCAAATAAAATTTTAACATTGATATGATTTAGCATACCTGACGATTCCACCACTGTGGATTGATGTTCTGTCTGGAGATTACTAACTTCTGCATAAATCTGGTGGCTGCCACTTGCTCTTCCCATCGGGGCCTTTCCTTCTCTATTCATAAATCCTTCTTGAAACTCTGGGCAGTCACGCTGGAAATGGGGTCCTCCACACCCCCAACATGTAACACAAGATGGAGCCTACGCACTTCTCTGTGATTGTCTTTGAAATGAGTTCCTTCCCTTGGAACCCCTACCCCTACTAGATGCTCCCTGAGATGGTTGTGAACCTGCTTGCGTCGTTGGTGATGAGAGGGATGTTGCACTTGCTACCATTTAAATACATGTGGAAACTGTCCTTGGTCTGATTCTATTACCATAAGGAGGTGGCCTAGAGCTCCCTCCCCTAGAGAAGGTCTTAGGGGCCTTCCCCACGAATCCAGGATGACATGGAAAGGTCGATCGCATACCTCCATTTAATTTCATTTGTTCCTCAGCATAATGTGCATTTTCAACTACTTATGCTACTGAAGATGGTTTCCACATCCATACCATGGCCCTTATCTTAGGTTTTAACCCATAGACAAAGCGTTATGCCTATCGTTGGTCATTATCCATGTATGAAACATACTTCACCAACTCCATGAACCTGATATCATACTCTTCCACAGTCCTATTCCCCTGTACTAGAGCATGAAATTCTCCCACCTGTTGTTCCTTGTAGTAAGCTGGTAGATATTTCCTTCGGAACCTTTCCTCAAAAATTTCCCATGAGATGGTGTCTGGGGTAAGGTGCAACTGCCTCTCCAGGTTTCCCCACCGGTTCAAGGCACTGTCCCTTAACTAAAAGATTGTTATATTTTCCTTTGATGTGGAAGCATAGTCTCTTAAGGTGAAACATCTTACCATTCCTTCCAACCATGCCTTTGCACGTTCATTGGCATGACCCCCGACAAACTATGGAAGTTTAATCTTCTGCAGTTATCTAGTGATGTCTTCAGGTGGAGGTCCTAGTCCTCCCCCTGAATCCCTCAACACTTCAAGATTACCCATTCCAGATGGTGGGAGTTGCACTTCGATCCCTGTTGGCTGATGCCCCTTTAAAGTATCATTTATGGCCTCCAAAGAGCACAGAATGAGAGCTAATTCAGGCGATGGTGGTGGCGGTGTTGGTGGTCCCTGCGACGATTCCCCTCTGCCTCGATTTCCTCGAGTCCTAATCATCCTGTATAATTGAATCTGCATCAACCAAAAGTTTTTTAGGGAGAGTCTAAGGAAATTCACATTTGCGCAACTTAAACTTGAAAACATGGTTAGGCGTAATTTTTGTTTTACTTGTCTGTAAACAGACGTTACTCTCTTTAGGGGAAGTGGCTAGGTCAAGGTTAAAGCATCTAAGCTCGATGTCTTTGCCTAAGAAACTACTGACTCCCTCGTTGGGTAGCTATGCTAGCATTGTACCACACTCACCGATTCCTCTAACTTACTTTCCTAGTGCGCATGAAGCCCCCTCCCACTTATCCTAGTCTAAATCTTTAAAATTTTCTTTAAAACTAGGTAAGGTGATCTTGAATATAACGTTGATTAATTATAAAAAAAAAACTACTAACCTAGACTAAAATTTAACTTAAGTTTCAATAGTCTTAATCAATGCATTTAATTTAATCCAAAAATTTTAATATTATTGTTGGTATCCTACTTAAGTACCTAATTAATCACTTAATTAATCCCTAATTTAATTAACCAATCAAATTAATTAATCACCTTTGATTATTCACATTAGTTAGTTTTATTTTAAAACATAAATTTAAATATATACATAAATTTTAATTTAAATATTATTATTATTACATAATTAACATTTAGTCTAATTTAACAATAATAGTTTAAACCTAATTTAAAAGATAATAATTTAAAAGAATAAAAAATAAAAATAACAATAAAATAAAATAAAAATATAAAATAAAACAATTAAAACACAATTAAAAAAAAAAAAGTCTAAAGTCGAGCAGTGGGTCCTTGCTTGAGGCCCACGTGCCCCCCCAACTCTCATCCCCTAACCTTAATCTCTTCTCATCCTCATCTCTTCAATCCTACCCTCACTCGGCCCCTTTTCAATTTCATTTTTTTTTGTGAACTGCTCAGCAGAGGTGAAGGATGAGGTCGGCCATGGCCATCCCTTTGCTTGGTCGAACCTGGTGTCCATGAGTTCAAGGAATGGAGGGCACGTCGTGCATAGTGGCGCATTCCCTCTGCTCTTTTGTGGGATTCTCCTCCATGTGATTATGAGCTAGGTTGTTGGCTTGATGTTGGGCTTCTACTTGTGTTCGTTTATGTGTGGGATTGTGCATTGGGTTGTGTGTTAGCCTTGATTTATGCACTATGCATAAATCCATAGTCTATATTCACTACGTATCCACAGCCTATGGCTCTCCTCCTTAGTGCCTTATTATTATTATTTTTTGGCACTAGTAACTGAGCTTGCATGTAGATGGCCTGTGGTGAAATAGACCTTGGTCCGAGAGGTCTGTGAGCTCTATTCCTCATGGATTACGCTGAGTTGGTGATTTGTGCACTTGGTCTCAACTTAATGAAGTGTGGCTCTATGCTTGGCACTTGGTATCGGTTGCTGGACTTTGATATAGGTTATGCGTGATCTTCATGGGTTCCTCTTTCGTGACTCTGTTGCTGGACTTTGCGTCGGGTTTTATGTGTTGGCTTGGATTCTGACGCATTCAATACTGTAATGCCCCTTTGTGGGCTCCTCCTTCGTAGCTTGGTGCATGGTCTTGGCCGTTGTTCTTTTATGCTTGAGCACTATGCTCTGGCTCGACTTGCCTTGTCAACCCACAAGGCAAGGTAAGACCTCATGGCTAAGAGTTAGCGCTGGGCTTTGGTTCAATTTTTTTATTTATTTTTGTTACCTTCTTGTGTTTGGCGTAGAATAAAATTTTAGGATTTTGTTATCTGACTTGAATAAAAGTAAAATATTAGGGTTTTGTTCTTTGCTCTGAATAAACGATAGGGTTTTGTTATTGCCAAGATTAGGGTTTTTTTATCTATGAGGAATAATGGACTCTTAAAGTACTAACTCTATTGTGTTTTTGTTTTTGGCAACATTTTTGGTTCATAGTCTTAATCCTATTCTCAGTTGTATGTGTCTCTATTTTGTTTGTGGAATGTAGCACAAATAATCCACAATTATTTTACATTTCTACCCATGATGTGTTGTGCACACAATATGCCCCTCCTTCCTTGTTGGCTTGTGCTGAGTAGTTGCTTTGTGTTATGTGTAGATGCATGGATGTGTAGTATACTGGAGCTGGGATTTGGTGCTTGTGCGCTGGTTTGGTTCTTGTGCGTGGATGAGATGTGGAAAAAGGGAACCATCCCCATAGGATCCTATTTCATATGACTTGGGCATAGCCCTTTGCACACTCTATGCTACATTGTGCATTGTATGGTGAAAGAGGGTTTGATGCTTGAGCATTGGACGTGTTGAGCATATAGGAATCATGGGTTTATCACTTGGGTGCTAGGATTTGTGTTTGTGCTAACCTATGTGTTGTATAGTGTGTCTGCGCATTGGGCCCTTACATGTTTTATTTTCTAAACTTTGTCGTTTTGCAGATTCTTTGCTTGACATGTTGGCTTTCCTTGGCACCTTGTACATAGGCGTTGAGTTGAGAATCCAAGGCTGAGCTGAGACTTGAAGGTCGTTCTCATTGATAAACCCAACAAGGTTGTGCTTTAAGCTAAAGAAAAATATTCCAATCTCAATTTTATTTAGTTCGCAAGTTCTTATTCAGGTCATAACAACACATTTCTAGTTGGCTTGTTAGCTGTAATAGTGGGAAAGGAAACCATAAATAAACCCAAAAGAATCAAGAGAGTAATTTTTTCTAATGTTTTGAAGCCGATGTTTTGAGTGCATCACCCCTGCTATCATTGGAGTTGCCCTGGATTGACATCCATACATTTAAAAAAAATAATCTAACTCTATCATGTTAAACAAGTTTATTTCATGAATATAGTTCTATTTGACTATTTCCACAACTTGTGCATTGTTGTTTAGTTCTACAATATGTTTTTTTCACATTCTTTAGTCACTATATTTTGTTAAAAAATACTCATACTCGGAATTTTTGTTGCTAGACTAATATAAATTTGTCATACTATCTCACTTTTACCATTGTAAGTCCTTGTATGTTGTTACAGTATTTTGAGCCCTTTCCAACTCCTGTGGAAGCATAGAATTTGGTTATTTTTCCCACACTTGCTTTGTTTATCAGTTGTATTTGTGCGCAACATTGTATTTTCTCTAATTTTGAACCATTTTTTTTTTGCACTAGGTTGTGAACATAATTCTTATTGACATGTTGTTTGACTAGCAGGTTGAGTGGAGCTAGAGCTTTGGGTTTGAGCTTGGCCCTCGGGCCCAGATTTATAAGTTTTCTATAAATAGATTATTTATGCATCTTGTTATTTATGTTTATATAACCCTTTTCAAGGATTTTACTTGCACAGGCCAACAAGTTTTAAGTTTTAGAGGATTTCAGGTAGGCTTTCAGGGCTATTTGTATGACATAAAACATAGCTTTCTATCAAGATTCAAGAGGTTGGGTGGGTAGGTAGGCCCTTCTCTCTAGATTTTAAACTAGAGGATGGGTGGGTAGGTAGGCCCTTGGATCCAGATTTTAAACTAGAGCTCTGATACCATGTGTAGTTTCCTATCTAATAGAACCTAAAATTTCACAAATTTAAACATAAAATTTCTATCATAATTTCTTTACGGTTCTAAATTCAGCAGAATAATAGTTCATGGTTCAACAAAATTCAAAATGAGAAGCATGATATAAATAACATATTGAATAAAAGACACAACATAGTAAATAATGAACCATCATAACGATAATGAACATGCCATAATAATGAACATAAATACCTCTCAAGTGAAGTTGTTTCCCCAACTCTGTATGTCCAAGATGAAGCTGAAACTCTGCCCAAGCTGCTTTGCCTAGAATCTACCCAAAACTGAATCTTTTCCTCCCAGCCAGCTAGGAATAGAGCCTCTCTGGCTCCCTAGCTCTAGGATTCCTGGCCCCCGAGCCCAAAAATCCTAGCAATAGGTTCCCCCTGTCTCAGTCCACCAAACTCCAACAAGTTCCTCAAGAAAAAACTAGTAGTACCCTCCTCCAGCAAGCTACTCTAGCCCCCAAACCAACAATACAGTCCTCTCCCCTGAAAATGATGCTCTCCCCCAAATAAAAAAAATGCATTCTTGAGTGTTTTTCCCTTCTCTTATCCGACTTTCCCCCTTTCTCATTCACCGCCTTCTACCTGCATTAAGTCTCACCCACCTTATCTCTCCATTAAGTGTCACCTACCTTATCCCCTTTCACTTTAACGGTTCCATCATTCGATACATTAAGTCTCCATTTAATAAATTAATAATTTATTAAACTCAAATTCATTAACCAAATATTTAATCATGAAATTAATTAATTAATTAATTAAACTAGTATACATTAAACAAATATTAAATCAGGACAATTAATTAGTTAATTAATTAACTAATATACATTAAACAATTATTTAAATCATGATAATTTATTAATTACTTAGGGTTGTTACAGGGAATTTGGTTGGCACGAAACCACTCCTTGTTTGAAGATACCTTCCCCTCCCCTACTCACTGTGTTGTCCAGAGCCTGATCATCCTCTTAGTATTCCATCAAGCCCTGATTCCATCCATTAGGAAATTTATGAGGATTGAATAATCCAAAAAAAAATTATAAATGTGTTGAACCCACACAAAAAATATCTAGCTAGCAAATGAAATACATAGTTTGTAGAGAAAATATGAGAAAAAAGAAGCAAGAGAGAAAGAATGGAAGAATTCTCATTAACCAAATGAATGAATGATAATTTACACATGATATACTCTTTATAACTAAAACAAAGTGCATTGGAGGAGAAGACAATGCACCATAGTGGTGGTCTAGAGTTTTCTAGACACACACGAGAAGTTACAAAAGTAAACCGCCACCTAGTCTAGTCTCTCAAGAAGTTATGGGAATTAACTTCCACCTAGTCTGAGTTAACTAGTCTCTCAGTCTTCAGTTAACTGAGGAGGAGATGAGTGAATCATGAGTAATGTGCTAGTCTGGTGATAATCCCAATGACAATGCGCATTAGCTAGTGATGATCCCAATGTTGCATGGTGATGATCCCAATGTGGCATCTAGAATCCACTCAAATGATCAAACTGAAGTGTCAACTAAATAGAATATTATCCTAGAGGAATATTATCTCTATATTATAGGAGACTGAATAATGACTAGTAAACATAGGGAAAACCTTAGGAAAAATAATTCATAGGTGTGTGTGAAGTATATCCAACACCCCCTGTGAACATCACTATAGTGAAAATAAAGAATGGGTCTTGAAAACGAGGCCATGTTAGGTATGCAAATACAAAATATACACTGAAATAAAAGAGGAAAGAGGGAAAAACTCACCCCCTCAAAGTACAATGTATGTAAAATAAGGAACCGACAGTTGTCAGGAAACTGTGTCCTTCACTCCAAGACCACTGCGTAGAGATTGGAACTTCTGCTCAGTGAAGGTCTTGGTGAAGATGTCTATAGTCTATTCTACCGAAGTACATAACTATAGGTTGATGATCCCCTTATGTACTAAGTCCAAGATGTAGTGCATGTCAATATCAATGTGTTCATCTGCTTCCTCTGAATTGGATCTCTGTAGAACTTCAGAGTGCTCTAGTTTTCACACCATATGATGATCTACAGATGGAAATCAATTCCCAATTCACTGAGAAAATGTTGTAGCCACATAGCCTAAATGGTTATGTTAACTACCCCTCTATACTCTTCTTTGACTAAAGATAGAGAAATAGAAGCCTTCTTCTTCCTCGACCAATAGATAGGCTTGGAGCCAAGACTGAGTGAGTAACCAGATGTGGACTTGCGATCAATACTATCGCCAGCCCAATCAGAATCAGTTAACCCAATGAGGTCCAATGTAGAGTTTGCTTCATAGTGAATCCCAAAGGTGATGGTTCCATGTACGTATCGAAGGATATGCTTTGCATCCTTTCGATGTAGCTCATGCGGCTCCTGCATGAACCTAGAGAATGCTCCAACTGCATAGGAGAAGTCTATTCTGGAGTGTGTGAGATACAACAAGCTCCCCACTAGCTATTTGTACAATGTGATATCAACCAATAGAGTTCCCCCACCATCCTCAAGTCTGACTTCTGATAGGAAAGGAGTCGGGGAAGATTTGCAGTCTGTCATGTGAAATTTCTAAAGGAGATCTCATGCATACTTGGCCTGAGACAGTTTGATTCTTGATGCATCCTGACTGATCTCAAGTCTAAGGAAGATATGTAGTGGAACCATTTTTGTCATCAAGAACCTATCATGTAGAATCCTCTTGACTTCAACAATCACTGAATTCAAGCCAATGGTGATCAACAAATCATCAACATACATAACTAAGAGTAGAAGTGAATCAACCGTCCTGATGATGTAAAAATTTGGGTTTGACTTACAATGTGCATAGTTTTGTGACAATAGGTAGGAGTCCATATTGTCATACCATTCCCTCGGGGCCTTCTTGTGGGCATAAAGAGACTTCTACAGTCAACAAAACAAAGATGAATCCTACACAAATCCCTGGGGATGCTCCATATAGATCTCCTCAGAGATATCATCATGAAGAAATGCATTCTTCATGTCCATTTTATGGACTTCGCATCACTTGGTTTCCACAATGGAAAGTTCCAAACATATGGAATCCATCTTCACTACTGGAGCGAAGGTCTCATCATAGTCAATTCCATGCACCTATTGAAATCCTTTAGAAACTATCTTGGATTTGTATCTACTAACATGTCCATCTAGTGCGCTCTTGGTCCTGTAGACTCATATGCACTTGAAAAGTTTCCTTCTTGAAGGAAGGGGAACTAGATCCCAAGTTTGGTTCTCAAGGAGGGAGTTGTACTCCTCTTGAATGGTGTATTCCCAAAAGGGATTTCCAACATCCTTGCCATAATATTGTGGATATGAAGACTGAACCAAGAAAATATGCCTAGGTGGAATCGGTTGAGTGGCAATGATTTTAAGAGGAGGCTCCTTGAAATCATATCGATTCCTCCTAGTATCAGCTGGATCCCCAACAATATCTCCTGCATCCTGAAGAGTAGTATTGGCCCACTTAGGCCTCTTCTCTGGCTCTGCATATGCATCTTCATGCACTGAATCTGAATATTAATTTACTCACTTGGTATCTGAATCATATGAATTCTCTAAATTATAACTCTCATATTAATAAGAGTAAGCATGTGCATGATCATCATCTCTGACAAGTGGAAGAACAAAAGTGTTTGGATGTGGTTGCTGAGGTGCATGTGAGATACTTTCCTCAAATTGGACACTATGGTCAATGATGATCCAGTCCGAGGAAATATAATTGAGTATATATCCCTTCATACCATCGAGGTATCCAAAAAAGATACAGTATGTGCTCTGTGGATCAAGTGCCTTCCTCTTCTCAGAGAAAATCTTGGCCCATGCACGAGAACCAAATATACAAAAGTGGGTCACTTTCAGTTTAAGGTCACTCCAAGCCTCGTAGGGAGTCTTATCCTTGATATATCTATGGGGAGATATTTTTTGGATGTAGGTTGCAAAATTAAGTGCTTTAGCCCATAATATATTTGGAACTGACTTTCCATGTAGCATGCAAGATACCATCTCTTTCAGAGATCTATTTTTCCACTCAACAACCCTGTTTTGTTGCAGAGTATAGGGAACTATGTGTTGCAACTGAATCCTAGCCTCAAGACAAATATTATGTAGATCATGGTTGAGATACTCTCCCCCATTATCTGTTCGAAGGGCTTTAATCTTATTTCATGTATGTGTTTCAATAAGGGCTTTGAAGTCTTTGAGGTGTTGAAATACCTCTAACTTTTTCCTGAGAAATAAAGTCCATGTGAAGCATGAGAAATCATAAAAAAAAATGACCATGTAGCTTTATTTACTGATTGATGGATGCATAAAAGGGCCCATTAGATCACTATGGACCATATCTAAAGGAAAGGAAGCCTTTTGAGTCTTTCCTTTGTCAAATTTCTCTTGAGGGTGTTTTCCAAGAACACATCCCTCACAAATTCCTTTGGAGAAGTGGATGTCAACTAGACCACAAAACATTATCTCCTTTCTAAGTTGTTGCATATATCTGAAACTTAAATGCCCAAACCTTTTGTACCATATCCTATTTCTTTCATCATCATGGGTAAGTAGTAATGAAAAATCGGGTTCAATAAATTGAGAAAATGTGTAGAGTCTGGACTGATGATTTACCTCACCGGTAGCAACTTTTGAATTGGTTTGAATGTCATAGATATACGAAGCATTAGGTGTGAATATGACTGTCTTTCCATTGCCGAAGTTTTTCATCTGGTATATGGAGATAATATTGATGGAGAGTTTGGGAATGTGTAGCACATTCTAGAAGCTCCCGTTTGTGAGTTCAATTATTCCTTTGCCAGTGACTTTGACCTAAGAGTTGACCCCCATCAGAATAGGAGGACCTTTGCATGCGTCCAATGAAGAGTAGACTTCTTTTGTGGCTTCCATGTGGTGTGATGATCATGAATCTATAATCCAAACATCAGGAAAGGAGTTGATGACAATCAAAGCATGGCTAGAATTACTTTTCTTGGGATTTTGATCTTCTGGCTTCTTCTTCTTGGCACCCTCGGGGATGCAATCTCCAAGGTTTTTTGTTGAAGTATTTGAGACATTTGATCTATATGGTTTTTCATATATGTGTATTATGGATGGAATCCTTTATGGAAGTAAGCACATTTCTCCCCTTTTCTTCCCTTTTCACCTTTGTATCTGGAGGCATCGTTGAAGGGTTTTGAGTACCCTTCCTTCTTTGGAATTGCATGTGCTTTACTTTTATCTTTTTCTTTAGATTTTTTATTTTTATGACCACTACCATCATGCATAGTAAGTGAATGTGCCTTTGGGCCTTTTATTTTTCCCATGTTGATAAGCTTGTTCTGCTCTTGTGTTAGAGATTCAATAAATACCTCAAGAAAGGGCATCTTCCAGGTGGCTCCATATGCGAGCCTAACTTAATGAAATGTGGATACAAACACTGAGTATTCCAGACCAATTTTGGAGAGAATGGTGAGAACCATTTGTTTCTCCTCCTTAGATTTATCAACCCCACAAGACTTGAGTTGTGACAACAAATCCTTATATTTGGTAAATAAATATTGGAGATTGTCGAAGGTTTTTGGATCCAATTTGAGAAATTACACCTCACTCATGTGTCCCCTCATCTCATACTATTTTCCAAAAATCCATTCCATGTTGGTCTAGGCTTCATTGGGGGTTTTACAGGAGGATATGTGAAAGAGGAGTTCATGAGAAATGAGATTGCAAATAGTTCCAAACGCTTCATCCATTCGATTTAAATACTTGTATTTTTCTATGGATGATGTGGGTTCGGTCTCTGTGTTCATGGTTAACCTATATAATCATCTACTTCGAATATGCACTATCATATTTTCCTTCCATGAAAATAAATTGTATGGTGTAAGAATGAATTCTTTTGGAAATTCTATTTTTCCGCTGTTTTCAATATTTGGTACCTGGAAAAAGAATCTGGTTTGTATTTTTCCTAGAAATCCATCGGCTCTGATACCATGTAAATGTGTTGAACCTACACAAAAAATATCTAGATAGAAAATGAAATACATAGTTTGCAGATAAAATATGAGAAAACAAAAGCATGAGAGAAAGAATGGAAGAATTCTCATTAACCAAATAAATTAATGATAATTTACACATGATATACTTTGTATAACTCAACTAATGCACATTGGAGGAGAATCCAATGTGCCATAGTGGTGGTCCAAAGTGATCTGGACACACACCAACAGTTATGCAAGTAAACTTCCACCTAGTCTAGTCTCTCAGGAAGTTACAGGAGTTAACTGCTACCTACTCTGAGTTAACTAGTCTCTCAATCTTTAGTTAACTGACTAAAATCGAGTGAAGTGAGGAGGAGATCAGAGAATCATGAGTAATGTGTTAGTATGGTGATAAAACCAATGACAATTCACATTAGTTGGTTATGATCCCAATGTCTCATGGTGATGATCCCAATGTGGCGTCTATACTCCACTCAACTGATCAAACTGAAGTGTGAATTGAAGAGAATATTCTCCCTAGACTATATGAGACTGAATAATGACTAGTAAACATAGGTAAAACAATAGGAAAAAGAATTCCTAGGTGTGTGTGAAGTATCTCCAAAAAAATTCTCCTTGGGCCTTTTTTTATGGGGCTACCAAAGGCCACCCCTCCTTGGGAGGGGTGGGGGGGATCATTCACACATTTGACAATTCCTCTACATCCTTTTCTACTGGATTAGGTCTTGAAACAAACATATGGTCCTTAATATTACTCTTTATATTAAAATAAAAAGGTTATCAATCAACAACACATTTATGGAGAATCACTTCTCACTAGCAACTGTATGACTAGGGTGTTTTCTCTGCAAAATTACACTCTATGGCCACTATTTCAAGATAAAAAAATATCACCAAGTTATTTTTGTCACCTCATTTTCAATCATGTTTTTAGGTAGTATAATCGGGAGGTAGACTGACTCTCAAAATATGGTGTGGAAATGGATAGAGGATCCTAGAAAATCAGTGAAAAATCCCCAAATCGCTCCCTTGAATATTTTCACACACCTTGGATCCAAATTTGAACATAAATATCTACTAGATTTTCTTCGTTTATTGATGCATCTTACATATTTTCCTCTTTTGTTTTTGGAATTCTCTATGTATGAAAATGTCTTGGTATATTTAGGGTATTTTATGACATGAATAGTTTTTTGTTTGGCATCATTGAAAAAACTTTATTACTTAAATTGTTGAACTCTTACTTCTGAATCTTAGGTTGGATTTTCTCTGCACGCTTAGTAGATATTTTTGGGAACAAGCCACTTCAATGCTATGAGCATACTCAAATGTAATTATGTTCTCCTTGTAATAAAATTACCAACTTTTCCTCCTTGGAACGAAAAATGTTATATGATTAAAGAATGGACCCATAACCGATAAATAAATTTGGTCTATCAAACCTTAAAAAACATAAGTAATTACTTGGTTTTCTTTAGAATTGTATTTCTATGCTCAAAACTATTTAAGAGAAGCACTCCTAAATCACCATAGTTTTGATGAGTTAAAATGATAGGAAGGTTGATAATGTAACAAATATTTTGAAATTTTGATCTAATTTGGGTGTACACGGAACATTCTAAGAGAAAGATATCTTCATATTCATCCCTATTGGTGTCACAAAGATAATAAATTATTTTGATCCATGACATTTTAGGAATTTTCCAATGCCCTATTTCACTATGGAGCTCATGAGAATTTGTTCTTATTTTAGTAATGTTGATTTTCTTCTTAGTCAAGTTAGAGAGACAATTTTTGTTGGTTGTAGAGCCTGATCATCTTCATGATTTATAGGTCTTGTTTCAGCCATGTTTGGACCCCATTTCCTGATGGGGGATGTGTGGGGGATTTCTACCCCACATTTGGATCCAGGGGGGTCCAAGGGGGGGAGACAACACTTTATGGAGCCCCTTCCTAGTGGGGGTTCGAGGGAAATGCCCTCTATTATAGAAATATTTTCCTCACCCCATGAAACTTTCTCAAAAGGCATTTGAAGGCTATAAAACAGGCCGTATCCAAGCTGTGGAGGAGGAGAGAATTTAAATTTTGAGATCAAAGTTACTCTGGAGAAATTATTCACTTCATATTGAGTCTGCATCCCTTTGTCCTTTAAAGTATGAACACATTATTCAACCCTATGTGGCACGGTCCTTATATCCTGTGATGTGTCTTAGAAAAAGGATCCTACAAATTGGAATATTATGAAGGGAATATGTTGGTTGAGCCCATAAATGGGCTCTACCTGAAAATATATTACGCTTGAGACCCAAGATTAGGCATAACTCTTTGTATACTAGTGTATCTTAGTGTATATATATCTTTTCTTTTTTGTCATCAACTTCCTTATCGAGTTTTCCCTTGGTTGGAAGATGTCAATGGAGTCTTTGGTTTACTTAGGATTCGTAGATGGTGCCAATTGTCATACATGGAACTTGTCTTATGTCACTTGGGTTGTCTTTAGATGGCATTTGTCTAGGGCCATCAATGAATAATGTGGCTGAATATAGTGTTGTTATAGAGCTTTTACGCAACACCATTTCACATGGTGTTCGGTCTTTAGAGGTTTTCCTAGACTCCCAGTTAGTAGTATGTCATTTGAACGATATTTATCATGTGTGAGATCCTACTCTACTTCGACGATTCCTATGGGTATGAATTTTGGAATGACATTTTGATTTTATTACTTATAATCACATACCCAAAAGTTGTAATTATCTATTCGATGCATATGATAATTATGTTTTAGGTTCACATTTTTCACATAACTAAAGTAAAGAAAAAACATTTGTCAACGTACACATTGTAACATAAGTAAAGTCGAAGACCAAGGATTTTTATATATTTTATCTTTCCAAACATATGGTGTTATAGTACAAAATGGGGCTCGCACCCTCAAAATACACATACATTTGATCGATACAATAAGCATGACATCTACGCTTTTGGTGCTGAATGTGTATCATGATAGCATACTACGACATTTGAAAGACGTCGAAAGAGTCACACCCATGCATGAGGCACACCTACCACCTGTCGTTGCATCGCCTTTGCCAGATCCTCTACCTGAACCATGTGAATCCTGTGCATCAAAGGAGATAGGTTTCCCTACACATTTTGAAGCACTCTCTCTGCATCTCCTCTCACTGGATCATCCCCCCAGTTCCTCTGTTGGTGTCGTGGTAATACATCTGGTTTTCACGGACCTATGTCTGCACAACAAAGCATGTTTGTTAAAATACTTGGCACCATCCAAAAATATTTGCGTTTTTTTTATTATTTTTTAAAAAAACAAAAAAATGAAATATATTTGAAAATCATTTCATACCTCTATCACCATAGGTGGATACTAGTGGAAATGACATGTTTTTATCTCCTCTATAGTCGATCCTTTCATAAGGGTAGTCTTCCAGGGCTATCACCTATCGATGCCACCAGAAGAAGAAATCATCGTTGTAGGGGGTTGGCACCCTACCACATCCCAACCGCATCATCACTTCGGTCCACCATGACATGGATGGATCTCATGATCTATGTGGAACAATATCGACTCTAGGACTCAATCCTAGAACCCTCTTGAATAAAAACTACACAAGATAGATGCAAACCTGAAGTTCCTCTTCCTACCCTGTTTGTAGTTTATCAACTGGCTCTTCATGTTATCCAGTAGTGAGGTGCACCAATTAAAAACTATGGTTTGTAATCACTCCAGTGAATATAACATCAATGGCCTTGATTCCCGGTGCAACGAGGCCGACCCCATGATCTGTTTAAACAAGAGAACGATGATCTTCAAACTCAGGTTGTTGATCACCCTAATGGGGAGTTGGCTCCCTACATTTTTTATGCCTGGAACACAATGAGTGGCGATGTAGTCCTCTATGTTCATGCCACTCCCAGCTCCTCGATATTTGAGGTTCACCACCTCATCCCGATGAGACAATCATGTAAGGAAATAGATATCCTCAACTTCAATTCCCAATGGTTTCCCATCGAGGTTGAAGGCCTCTATATCCGGATCCCAAAAGTTCACCAGCATTTGGAGAAATCTCACTTGAACCCTCATCCCTTTGAGAGACAAAAAATTGTAAATCTACATATTTTTAATGCTAATTGGGCCCCTAGATCTCTTCCCACTGCAACACCAACTTCCTCATTCTCTCTATCTCTTGATTCAAGCACCATCCTGCAAGAATAATTCCATTTTGAGTCAAAATTGTTTAAAAAAACAATTTGCGGACTTGTACGTAGGCTGTTGTGGAAACAATTGTAGGTAGGGATTCATATACGTAGGATGACTTTGCCTTACCCATGATCATGCCTCCATATACGTGACCCGATGATCTACATCCCACGTACACCCTAATTCCTAAATTGCACCTTAAAAACCTCAAAATATGAGGCCTAATTTAAAATTCTAATCCACTAGAAATGAAGAGGAGGGAAATAATACTTACTTGGCCCAGAAGGTTGTTAATTTCATTGCTAGTAGCTCCCAAAATCGACACTTGAATATCGTGGGAAAATTGTTCCAAAATGCCCTATGTGGTTTAAAAACTCAATTGGTATGGTAAAACTAGTTATTTTAACTATTTGTAGAAATGTTTAACCCACTTTTCATAGTTTTTGCTAATATTTTGACCTAGTGGACTAATAGTGCAGTTGAAGGAGTTGGTTTTGGTGGTTTTATCTAGGGATTCTTTCATTTTCTAATGTCATGTCATCCATTTGTGACATTGGAAGGTATTTTATTTTACAAAGCGTATAGGATAGGTCGTCACTCCATTTTGCACACTTGCATTATCCTATGACTACGATTCATATGCCTTAGGTACGAACCCATTTGTTAGCCACACATAACATTCTTTTTTCTACTAGAAGGTGTCGTTAGTGAATGGTAGAGGCCTACCAAACATGGGTGCCCTAGTTACAACATTTGTGCCATTCAGTGCCCATGCATAGTTTTTTCCCATAAGACCAGGAGTCCCTTATAGTTGCAATATGACTTTATGTTTGAACCTCATATTCTCATTCATAAGAATTATGACCTATACCTATGGGACTTCCACTGAGTCTTGGTTAATCTCTTTTTTGACTCCATTAAAAAGTGAAATTGTCTCTTTCACACTCGTTAATTGGATTTGAAAGGAAATCTATTTGGTGTAAGTTTAACCCTTTTTCATACCAAGTAGACTAATTTATAAAAAGGAATACTCTAGTCACTAGTGGATAGAAGAGTTCTCTTGGGTATTGTTTTATACATTTTTGGGCCTAGGGGACTAAATTTTCACAAAAGGACATTCTTTGGTGTTAAGTTGTAATTGCACTCCATTATCCTGCATGCAATATTGAGCCTATTGTCGATTCCCAGTTTCTCTCTATAATATTACTACCTCAACAATTTGCATCTCTAGCCAAGCATAGCCTTTTTTATATCCTTTGCAACTTGACACCCTATACCCTAAGAGGAAACATTTCCCTGAGAGTCCAAATCCTACATGCACCTCATTTCATTGATAATAGGTATGTTCCACTGTTGGAGCTAGTTTCTTACTCATGGCACTTGTTTCCTCTCTTGTATCATAGCATTCATTTGTCTATGAAAAAAATATATATAGGAAAGAAAATAATATTATCTCATGTTGGAAGCAATCGTGTCACCTTTGAATAGAGCACAATCTTTTGAGTCCAGTTGTCATCCAAATTTTGGGTTTAGCATGAAATTAGGAAGTTGAACTTGTTACTTAGATTTTACTCATCCGACTGGTTACTCTTCTAGTCCCTATGGAGAGTTTTATTGGTGCCTCCTGCATCATAAAGTTTCATTATCAAGTCTATGATGTCGGAGTCCTCTGTATGTCTCATTCTCTTGTTCAAAGGATGCCTATAATCCTGTGTTATCCATTTCTCAAAACTCTTAAATTTTCATGTCGTCCATACCCTCAGTGTATATCAGAGTCACATGAAGTTGTAGTCCTACTGTGCACCCTGGTCTGAATTTCATTATGGGTAGGTAACCTTGAACCCAACAGTCAACATATCCTCATTGGTTGCTAACTGGGGGGTTTCCCTTGTGTTTGAGGGAAATAAATCTAATCACACATTGGGTTTCTTGTAGTGTCTTGGATTCCATTAGCCTTATTGGTGGTTTCCTTGCCTTTGTCAACAATTTTCATTATTGGTTGTTATTCAGAGAGTCTCTTTCATGCACTACTTGCATATGGTTCATGCAAGAGACGCACATAGGCATTGGTTCGTGAAAATTGTGTTCATTTAAGTTCCTCCAAAACATCAAGATAATTATGTGTACCTCATGATCAATGATGAGAGATTCCTTAATTTTCTCCTTTCAGTAGGTATCCTTCCATCGACTTCATCTCAGCTATTTTGGAAATGAGGCCTAGAGTTCTATGAGTACCTAGAGGCTTGTAGTCATTAGTGGTAGGTTCTCTTGCCATCGACAATTGAGAATATATCAATGTCTCATGATTGATGGATTCTTCAAGTGTTCAACCTTAACACTTTTATTCACAATTGTAAGAATGTACTCGATGCCTTAATACCTACTTTCATTTTTTGTAGGTTGTCTCGCATTTGTTAATGGTATACCATAATGACCGGTAATCAAATGAAGTCTCTTTATGTTTGAATTGAACTCCTCTATTCACATGATGTAGACTTGCACCTTTGGACGATCATGTATAATACTTGAAGACATCAGTTTATAGTCGCAACTATCCTGAGATGTTGCTATCATTCATTGGACCAGTACCTATATGACTTCATTGATCATGGAAGATCAGATTGTACTCCATTGTATACAGATATATTCAGATTGATTTTGAGACTGGTTTTCATTGGGCCTTGTTCATGACTATGACTGCCTATGGTGTACATTTACTTTATATTGCATATTCATGGCCATGAACATTTGTTTGGTATATTTCCACATGGATCTGCATTGTAATTCAAATTGGAAGCCATGAGTACAAAGTCATTATGAATTGTAATATTCATATGAGAAACTAGTTCATCCAACTGGGTCTCCATTACTCCACTTTTGGGAATTATAATGTATTTTGACCATCCTAGATACTCCTCTGACCTCACACATTAGGGGGAATATGTTATATAAATATTTTCCTCACCCCATGCAACTTTCTCAAAAGACCTTTTCCATTTCCCTATGCAGACTTGAAGTCCCCTTTTGCAATTCCTAGAGATAAAAATCATAGTTTTCCACATATACATGCCCTAACAGATATACAACATGCGTATACACAGGTTGTACCGTTTCATCCCACGTACAATAGTTTTTGTGCCCAAAATAAACAATTGTGCCAAGTTTCCATGTCACGTCATGAGATCCATGATCCTTGACATTCCATATACTAGAAACATTCTTACTCATCCCTTTAGTTTCATTTGAAGGATATAAAACATGCCATATCCAAGCTATGGAGGAGGAGAGAATTCAAATTTTGATAGAAAATTTACTTTGGCGAAATTATTCACTTCATATTGAGTCTGCATCCCTTTGTCCTTTAAAGTCTGAACACATTTTTCATCCCCCAAGCTCTTCCCTCTTTGATGGAGAGCCTCATTGTCTCTCTTATATGAGCTTGCCTTTGATGGAGGATTGAAGTGGTGGAGGCCCAGCTGGAAGGGACTTAGTTTCTCGGTTCTGAGAAGTGCTGACACAAAATTTTGTCAGGCATACACTTTTATTGATCATATTTTAATATAAATACTCTTTTCTCATCTAATTAATGTCTTGCAAATATTTGACGTGTTATTCCATGGACATATTTGTTATGAATATTGATGGATTATGATATTATATGTGATAAATTTATATATTATCACCATATTCTTGTGTATCTTGGTTGTTGAGGACAAGTTGCAGGTATATACATCTTTGAGTCGAGTGCTCAACGATGGTCTTCATCAAACGTCTGGATGAGGTAGGCTCTTTATCTTGTGTTGTTAGCATGTTTGTTTATATAGAATACTTGGGATTAGATTTTATTTTTGTATTAATTCCATATGTTGTGTCTTACCCTATGCCATAGAGTGATTTTACTCATAACACCCCCGAAGAGAAATTTCTGGGAAAATTTCTTTGTAAAATATTGTAATTTCGTAGTCAATTTGGACCGTTCATTATAAGGTCGCATAATTGATGGTAGAAGTTATGTTAGGTTTTTTTTCCTTATAAGACAACCCTCTTTTATGAGTAATTGTATTTTCACTATGTATGTGAGAAAATATTGTATTCTAAGAGATGATACTGTGAGAGAAAGAAGAGGAAGTTACAACAAGTTTGTTTTAGATCGTATCCCTTCATTTGTTGGATAATAATAAAGGAATGACCTAACAATTTATTTGGTGGATGTAGCCCACATTGGGTGAACCATGTATATCTGTGTCTCTATTGTATTGTGTATCTTTTATGTTTTATTTCCACATTTTTTTATTTTATTTCTATGGGATCCTGTTTTTCTAACAACTAGTATCAAAACAAAAGGATACTTGTAGGAAAAGAGGGTTCCTGGTTCAAGTGGGAGCAATGGAGGGATATGGAAAGTTTAGGGTAAATAAATTTAACGACCATAACTACCATTTATGGAAGATGAAGATGGAAAATTATTTATATCATAAGGATCTTTTCCTATAATTGGGTGGAAAAGCAAAGAAACCAAAAATTATGAAGGACGAAGAATGGGAGGTTCTTGAGAGAAAGGTACTGGGAACAATATGGTTTTTCCTGGAAACGTCAGTGGTTTTCAACATTTATAAAGAGAAAACAACGAAATATCTAATGGAGGCATTGGATAAAATATATGAAAAACCCTCGGCTTCCAACAAGGTATTTCTAATGAAGCATTTATTTAATATGAATACGTCAAAAGGAAGGTTTGTTTCTGACCATTTAAATGAATTCAATATGGTTAATAATCAACTAAGTTATTTAGGACTGAAATTTGAGGAAGCAATTAGGTCCATACTAATACTATGCTCATTTCCAAAAAAATGGAATGGTTTGGTCATGGTTGTAAGTAACTTTGTCTCTGATTCAAAAAATATAAAATTGATGATGTTGTTTTTTTTATCCTTATCGAGGAAATGTGACAGAAAAGCACAAGTGAGACATGAAGTAATGCATTGACCATGGAGAATATGGGAAGAAAAAAGGAAAGAGGAAAAATCTCAGGGAACTTCAATAATTCTAGGAAGGTCAGATCCAAATCCAGACTAGGAAAGACAAAATGTTGGAATTGTGGGAAAAAATGAAATTTGAATAAAGGCTGCAAAGCTCCAAAGAAACAAAGAGATGGACAACATGAGAAAAATTAGGAATAAAATGTAACAGGTTTTGTGTTACAAGATGATTTGATTCTTTATTTAGATAATATTACTAAATATTGGTTAGTAGACTCAGGGGCTTCATTTCATGCCACACCCCATGGGAAATATTTCCAAGATTATGTTCAAAGTGATTTTAGGCATGTTTATTTGGGTGATGATGAACCATGTCAAATTTTCAGAATGAGTAAGTTACAAATAAAGAAAAATAATGGAAACTGATGGTTACTCAAGGAATTGAAACATGTACCATATCTGAGAAGAAATCTAATTTCAACAGGGCAGTTGGCAAGTGAAGGATGTATATCTACATTTACATATAAGGCATGGAAGGTCACTAAAGGATCATTGGTAATGGGAAAATGAGAGAAGGTAGGTACATTGTATTTATGTACTAGTAATGCTAACTCTTGTATCTCTTTAGCTTCTACATGAGTGGATACAACACTGTGACATCATAGGCTTGGACACAAGAGTGAGAATGTGATGCAGATACTTCACAAAAGGAATTTGTTGCTAGATCTTAAACAAGTTGATTTGGATTTATGTGAGCACTATATTTATGGAAAATAGAAGAGAGTCTAATTTCTTACAGTTAGAAAGGAAAAGAAGAGTGAAAATTCAGAGCTTTTGCATACAAATGTATGGGGACCATCTCATATATCATCTCTTCATGGCTCTCATTATTATGTTACTTTTATTGATGATGCAACTAGAAAATCTTGGGTTTATTACATTTGACAAAATATGATGTTTTTGACACTTTTAAGAAATGGAAATCTTTGGTTGAGAATGAGACAGGAAAAAGTTTGAAGTGTCTCGGATCAGACAATGGATGTGAATAATGTAGAAAGGAGTTTGATTATTATTGTTCATACCATGGGATTTGTAGTGATAATATAGTTCTGGGAACACCACTAGAAAATGGTTGTCAGAAAGTATGAACAAGACAATCATGGAACATGAAAGGGGTATGAGATTGCATGTTGGGTTTCCCTTACAGTTCTAGGTAGATGTTGAAGATATTATTGTTTACTTAATAACAAAGGGCCATAAATATGCTTGGATGGTGGAATTCTAGAGGAGGCATGGATAGGTAAAAAACTAAACTACTCATTTCTAAAGACTTTCTGTTGTGAAGCATTTGTCCATATTGATAAAGAAAATAGAACAAAGCTTGAGGTGCAATACAAGAAGTGTATCTTTATTGGATATAGTGTAAATGATTTTGGTTATTGTTGGTCACTATAATTGCTTAATTAATTTCAAACAACCAAGTGAAACATAAATTATCAACCCAGGGAAGTCTTTTGTTTCAAAGATAGCTGCGCACTATATATGCT
>JZKD02S0159350.1:67073-85081 GCA_000966675.3 Picea glauca
GTCTAAATACAGGTGATGAAGGGTATAACAATGGCAAAAAGTATGGGCAAAAAGGGTACAATATGTGGTCCTAACAGTTATCACTTATGGAATTATGAAAATCATAAAATCATTAAGAGTAGAGATGTGCTATTCAATGAAAAGGTCATGTAAAGAGATCAGTTGTAGGGAACAAAATCAGAAAAGGAAAATACATAAAAAAGAGTGCTTGATGAAATCAAAGAAAATAAAATTCCAAAGCTACTAGAGAATCAAAATGTACAACAATGGGAGAATAATGCACCTCAAACTCTTGCAAGTGTTGTTAGAAGATCTAGCAGGTAAAGTAGATCCCTTGAATGATAATATCCTTCATTGTATTATTTATTATTAATTGACTCTGGTGAACCAAAAAGTTATGAAGAGGCGATGCAGGTAGACACTAAAAAGAAGTGGGAGTAAGACATGAAAGAGGAAATGGAATCCTCAGTAAATAACAAGACTTCGGACTTAGTTCAATTTCCTATAGGAAATAGAGCATTGCAGAATAAATGGGTTTACACGTTGAAGGAAGAAGACGTAGGAAAAATGTGGTACACGGATAGACTTATTGCAAATGGGTTTGCACAAAAGAAAGGTATATATTTTGATGAAATATTTTCTCTTTTTGTTAAAATGACTTCAATTAAGAATATTTTAGTTCTTGTGGAAATAGAATATTTTCATCCTGAGCATTTAGATGTAAAAACATCTTTTATCCATGGAGATTTGGAGAAAGAGATTTATATGAAACAACCATAGGGGTATGAGGTCAAAGAGAAGGATAATTTGGTATGGAGGTTGAAGAAGAGCTTGTATGAACTAAAGAAATCTCCAGGGTAGTGGTATTTTAAATTTGACAAGTTTATAATAGAACAAGGTTATAGTAGATGTCATTATGATCACTATGTTTATTTTAGGAAGCTATAAAATTGAAGCTATATTATCTTTTTATTGTATGTAGATGAAATTCTTTTTGCAGGGTATAACATGCACAATATAAATGTGCTCAAAAGGAAATTAGCAAATTCATTTGTGATGAAGGATTTGGGTGCTGCAAAAAAAATCCTTGGTATGGGAGCAACAAGAGACAAGAAAAATTGCAAGTTGATATTTTCTCAAAATGAGTACATAGAGAAGTTGTTGGAAAGGGTCAGAATGCATAATGAAAAACCAGTTAGTACACCTTTGGAAATCCATTTCAATTAACCAAGGAAATGTGTCCCAAGAGACAAGAGTAGATATAATACATGTTTAGGTTCCCTTATTCATCATCTATTGACAGTTTGATGTATGCACCAGTGCACACAATACTAGATATTGCACATGAAGTGGGAGTTGTGAGTAGGTATATAACCAATATAGGTAAAGAATATTGGGGGGAAGTAAAATGGATTCTTAGGTATCTGAGAGGTACTTCTACTCATGCATTATGTTTTGGAGATTTAGACATTGTTATACATGGATACATTGATTCAAATATGGAAGGTGATAAAGATAGTAGGAGGAGCACCACAGGGTATGTTTTTACTATAGGTCGAACAACAGTAATTTGAATTTAGAAACTACAAAAGGTGGTTGCACTTTCAACAATGGAAGCAGAGTGTTTTGTTGCTATAGAGGCTAGTAAAGAGATGATTAGGTTACAAAGGTTTATGGAAGATTTGGGAAAGAAACAAGAGAATAGAAGGTTGTACTATGACAACCAAAGTGACATTCATAATGAAAAGAACTAAACCTTCCATTCTAATACTAAAAATATACATCCCAGGTACCATTTCATACAATTTGTCTTGGAATATGGACAATTGAAGTTGGAAAAGATACATACTAGCCATAATCCTGCAGACATGTTAAAAAAGGTAGTAATTGGGTCCAAGCATGAAGGTGAATATGAGAAATTTTCCAGGTCCAAGGTGGATCATAGTCCAATAGGTACAACAACAACGAACATGTTGTGATCAGTCGCCAAGTGGGAGATTGTTGGTTGTGGAGCCTGCTTATCTTCCTAATTTAGAGGTCTTGTTTCAGCCACGCTTAGACCCCATTTCCTGATGGGGGGTGATGTGGGGGGTATTAGCACTAAAAATTACACTTTTAATACTAAAGTGCAAGCTCAATACCCATCAATAGGTTTGTAAGGTAAGTTTTAAGATAAAGTGTCAAATGGGTAAAACTCATCCCAAAAATGTAAATCCTAGATAAGATGTATCAACAAAAGAGGTATTGTATAAATTAGATCATGGTTTTAAAGAATAATGTGGATAGAAGGAAGAATTTAGTGAGAAATATGAAGTAAGTCTACTATTAGCATCAGGAATTACTAGCAGACAAATGATGAAAAATATTTAGACACAAGAACTTCTTTAATCAAATCTTAAACTCTGAGAAAAATTATAACAACATCACAATCAAACCTCCATTGCAATACAACAATAAAATATAAATTGAAGCATTCAATTACAGTAAATTTCATAGTAAGAGAGAAAAAATATGGAAGGAAAGAAGCTAACTTCTATTAGACAAAAATTCTCAAATCTGATACATAAAGATCCATAGTTTTCTCTGTTACATCAGTACATCACAAAAAGAGTCATACCTTAACCAACCGAACCCCTCTCAATGATTTCCAATGCCTCTATTATAGCCTAGGATTTCAATGACAACTTTACAATTCGATTTCCCCCTCTTGCATAGGATTTTAGGCCTTGGAGATAGGTGGAAACAATCAAAGAGACAAGGATCCAACAAACTGCTAATTTTTAGGAAGTTGTTGGAAGCCATTAATAAATGGTTTCCAACTCACTGCATGAGGTATTTAATCAAGCTAAAGCTTAGGTGTAGGTGTCCCTTAGCATCTAACTGATTTATTAGAACTCGTTCAAGCCCTCCTTGATAGGCGGCAACCTCCAAACAAGGAGAATATCAAACAACTATGCAAAACAACGAGTTTGCAGTGCACTAGTGTTTTAATTGTATCTCTCAAATGCCAAACTGGGTCAAGATGAAATTTGGTTAGCAAGTCAACATTGATATCATTATCCTCCTCAAATGATTTCATAGAAACCCACATCACCATTTTATAGTTACGATCAAATATTTATAAGCAATTGCTACAGGAAAAGATTTTGCAGTGCCCCAGTCTAAGTTCGCAGCGCCTGTGAAAAAACATCAAAAACCCTTCTCTCAACCTTTAAAATGGTATGAAATACCTCATGGAGTACCTTGTAACATTGTTCTTGGCGTTGATGTCTGTGAATGTGAAAAAATATGTTTGCAAGATGGCCAACCCCCAACACTCCTCTTCAACCAGTTCGCAACACCAGTTCGCAACGCCAAATTCAAAATCAATGGCACACTTCAAGGAGACTACTGGACTACAATTCTATGTGCTAACATATGGATCTACAGGGGATGGAGCCTTCCCTGTGAGGCTCCAAGAACATGCAGTTCCAGTGCCTTATCCATTAGGCTGGTGGAGTCTTATTCAAATACTAAAATCAAACTGAAAACTGAAATGCTTGAACACAATCTTACTTTTATACAAGACCCTACTCTAACTGACTATTACAATTTGCTCAGGTGAAAACTAACTTCCACCATATCCAATCAAACTGTTGGGTAACATAATTCTTCTCTTCACTACAAATGATCCATAATAAGCAAGAAAAGTGTGACAGTTGATTAAATACATTCTTAGGATCACCAATATTACGTCCAAATGATGACAAAAATGATAAAATTTGTAGACTCGAAATCATTTGAAAAGTTCAACTCCATGTATTCATTGAAAGGTTCAAGAAACTAATGTCAAGGAATACTTAACTAATAAAAGGTTACCTTATCTGCCTCAAAGTTTCCCACCGGTTGTTTGATGTCCTCTGCAAGCACATGTGATTGAATGACAGAAAAAGGCATTTGCAGGTTGAATTGTTGCTCCTCATCTTCAGAACCACCTATTGGTTGAATGTTAGACATTTATGCATGTATTGTAGGAACAATCTACTGCTCATACACATGGTTTTTATCAAAACATGGATGCTCATTTGTTGGTGATGGATAAGAGATCAACTGCATATGAAATTCCCCTTCAAAACCTCCATATCATTCCCAAGGATTAGACTCATAATCATCATATATAGAAATAGTCCTAAGAGATTCCAAAAAAATCATAGAAAAATTATGTTCATCACCATCACTGGTATATTCATCAAAAATGGGTTGTCCATAAAAAACCTTTGACTCTTGACATTCATAATGTTTTTTTTCAAGATGCTCTCTATCCACAAAGTGTTCATCATCAAAGTGTTTTTCAACATCAGGCTACTCTTGGTCAATATTGGAGACAGTGACTTCATAAGAAGCAAGGCTATAAAAGATATCTACTTCAAGGACAAATTCATCCATTGTCTCTTCCTCATAAGAACAACAAATAAAATCGGCCTTCAAGTCATGAGAACTATGAAAATAAAGATATGGATCTTCTTCAACCTCACAGTAAGGAGAGAAACTTAATGAAGCTTGAACACTTTTCTCATATTCCTCACAACAATCATGAAAAATAAATCCAAAGGAGTAATACCTATTATAGTGAAAATTGAAAGAAACATGGAATTATCTCAAGGTGGATATGCTTGCAGTAGGAAGAAAAAAGTACGAGTCTTTGGAATAATCCTTCAGGGAGAACATAAACATTTTCATTAAGACATCCTCTTGATGCAAGTTCAACTGCTCCATGCATTGATGAAAATTAATGAGATGTTGAGCATGATCATCATCCTTTTATTCTCTGAAGACATGCAATAAATCTCCCCATTCTGATAGATGAGGCACTGGATTTGGAAAACCAGAGATGGACGAAAAGTTTAGAGGAGAAAATATCCTTGCCAGGATAGACACCTTGGCCTTTTACATCTTGGTTCTTCCTAGAGTGGAATCACCAAGTGAAAGATGTAGTCTTTTCTGTCTCCAATCCTTATTCACCATCAAGAACTGGCTGTAATCTTTGTCGTTCCTCCCAGGGAAAATATTCAAATCGTACCTGGAAACGAAGCCAAGAATGTTAGCACTGAAAGTTACACTTTGACTGATAAAGTGAAATGTCAGTACCTATCAATAGGTTTGTAAGGTAAGTTTTGAGATAAAGTGTCAAATGGATAAAAATTAGCCCAACAATGTAAATCACAGAAAGTTCTAGATAAGATGTATTAGGAAAAGAGGTATTATATAAATTAGATTAGGGTTTTAAAGAGTAATGTGGATAGAAGGAAGACTTTAGTGAGAAATATGAATTAATTCTACTATTAGCATCATGCATTACTAGCAGACCAATGAAGAAAAATATTTAGACAAAATAACTTCTTTCATCAAAGCTTGAACTCTGAGAACAATTATAGCATCATCACAATCAAACCTCCATTGCAATACAACTATAAAATATCAATTGAAGAATTCAATGATGGTAAATTTCAGAGTAAGACAGAAAGAAGATGGTAGGAAATAAAATGACTTCTATTAGACAAAAATTCTCAAATTTGATACATACAAATCGAGAGTTGGCTCTATTACATCAGTACATCACAAAAAGAGTCTTACCTTAACCATATGAACCCCTCTCAATGATTTCCATTTACTCTCTTATAGCCTAAGTTTTCAATGATCAAGGTGGATATCAATGGCCACCCACCTTTTCCAACTAGCTCAAAACAATTTTCTGGCAATTTTGGTAATTTAATATTTTTAGTAGTTTTTAACTTTCGGGGCCATTTTGAGGGCCTAAATGATTTTTTTTGGGGATCTAGATTCTCAATGATAGTTGAAGGCTCTGATGGAGCCCCCAAAATGAATCTCCTCGAATATACCTTTCCAACAAGCTATCGTTCACCCCAAACGAAGATCATATGCCAAAGTTACGCCCCCAGGAAGTTGATACACCAAACTACCCAAAACGGGGTCCACAAAACTGTTGGCTTTTCATCTTCCAGGGTTAGGGTTTTTGATTTTATTTATGATAAAAATTCCTTTGGATCCTCATTATAAAATCATCTTCTTGTGAATGTGAGTAGTGGACACATCTCTTCTCAAAGATAAGTTTCCACCACTGTAGTGAGTCTTTCACTCTGTATGTTTACAGTCTTTGTACATTTTTGCTCATTAATAGAAGATTGTGTATTACTGTATGTCTGTGTTTATGGTTGAATCTCTGATACATTTCTAGTATATTATTGTACATCTGAGATATCTTTATACATTTATTTATTATGTCTTCGCTCTCATTTTGTGCCAAAAATAATCCAGATAAGTGGTATGAGAGAAGGCTGCTCTTGATCATTTTTTAGTGCATGTCCCCGATGAAGTCTGAGTATAGAAAGTTGGGTATCGATCTTGTATCTCTTGAGGAAAATATTTCTCTCATGCCCAAGAAACCCTCCATGGTAGAATAAAATAAAAATGATAGAGCAAATGATTCTATTAATATGTTGCTTGAGAAATCTCTCACGCGATAGAGGGACGAAATGATGGAGAATTTTCTCCACATCCTTCAACGCATGTTGATAACAACAGGTGTGTCATCATCAAGTGACCACTTTGGAGTCACCTCTCCTTTCAATTTACAAGTTAATTTTGATATTCCTATATTTGAAGGAGAGATAGATGCAGATCCCTAGAAAAATGGTTAAACATGATAGAAGGTTATTTCTTTGTTCATAATTTCTTCGACAAGGAAAAGATCACCTTCGCACTCCTTCAGGATCTCGCCCATGTCAAACATTGGTTGGAAACTTACTAGGATACAATCTCCACATAGGAGTCTGGAATATATGGGGTTGAGCCCACTTGGGATTTTTTTGTGGATGTTGTAAAGGAACAATATTACCCTCTTGGAAACTATGAGGACCACTACATGAGATGGACCACACTGCAACAAGAGAGGGGCCAAGTAGTTATGTATTTCAATAATATCTTCCATACCTTGCACACCAAGATGGGTATCAAAGACTCTAAACAACATTTGGTTTTGAAATACTATGGGTCTCTACACAGATACATCCAAACTGAAATGGATTTTCTAGACATCTCATCACTCGGTGTTGCTTATTGATATGCTTTTCAAATCGAGAAAAAAATTAAGCACCAAAACAAACAGGAGTTTGGGTCTGCAAATCCACAACAACCAAAGTATGATAAATACAAACCTAACAAAAAGTCTCCTGAAAACCATTCCAAGACATAGGAAAAGAAGGGCCACGAAAAGGCAAAGAAGGAAACCGGAAAATGGTGCAATTTCCACAAAAGCCCCTGGCACAACACTGATGAATGTCTCTCAAAACAGTCATTGGTGGATGAGATCAAATACAAGGATTCGAACCTTGATGCATAGTTTGATTTAGAAAATACTGATAGAAGACAAATCATCGAAACAAACCCCACTACTATTGTCACGACCGCAATAATTCAACCAGAAGAACCAACATATCCTAAAGAAGAGGAGAGCCTTTTTCATTCATAGATGTGGGTGAAGGGTACCCCGTTACATTTTATTGTTGATACCGTAAGCCAGAATAACCTCATCTCAGCCGAGGTCGTCAAACAATTGGGATTGTTGACAACACCACACCCACAACCATACAACATCGGGTGGCTTCACCAAGGATGAGATCTCCATGTCATCCAACAGTGTCAATTGTCATACAACATCCAACCCTTCAAGGATGAGGTATTATGTGATGTTTCCACGGAAAAATGTTTGTGATGTTCTCTTGGGTCAGCCATATATGTGGAAGATCCACGTTATTTATGAGTCTCGACCCTGTAGTGTCATTGTTACTCTGGGGGGCCATCTCTACAAGATACCAAAGGTAATTTTGAATATTGTCCCACCTAAACAATGTCTGAAGGTAGTATCTCATACTACAAAATTCATCTTCTTCATAGTATGTTCAAAGCGTGAACAAAAGAACACCATTGCAACCTCAGTCCAAGCACCTTCTATCCAATAGAAGTAGGTCAACAAGATTGAAAGAAAGTGTAAATATTCCTTCTACACATGGGCATCTCATGTAGCCAATCTCATGTAGCCACTGGTTAAAAAGGTCCAATCCTTCTAGCCACAGGTTTGTGATAGCCTTCAACAAGCTAAGTAGGACAAGTTCTTCAAGAAGGAAAGAAACTCATCAAGATGTCGATTCAGCGAATGATTTTCCCTCTCCCCTGGGAACTCAACGTAATGGATACCATTTCTTCCTAAGGAGGGAGGATTGATCTAGGTGTATATCGGTGGCCACCCACCTTTTCCAACTGGCTCAAAATAGTTTTCTGGCAATTTTGGTAATTTATTATTTTTAGCAGTTTTTAACTTTCAGGGCCATTTTGAGGGCCTAAATGAAGTTTTTTTTCAGGATCGAGCTTCTCAAGGATAGCTAAAGGCTCTGATTGAGCCCCCAAAATGAATCTCCTCGACGATACCTTTCCAATGAGATATCATGTTCCCCAAACATATATCGTATGCCAAAGTTACGCCCCCAGGAAGTTGATACACCAAACTACCCAAAACGAGGTGCACAAAACTGTTAGCTTTTCATCTTCGGGGGTTAGGATTTTGGATTTTCTTTATGTTAAAAATTCCTTTGGAGCCTCATTGTAAAATCATATTCTTGTGAATGTGAGTAGCAGACACATCTCTTCTTAGAGATAAGATGCCACCATTGTAGCGAGTCTTTCACTCTGTATTTTTATAGTCTTTGTACATTTTCGCTCATTAATAGAAAATTTTGTATTATTGTATCTTTGTGTTTATGGTTTCATATCTAATACATTTCTCGCATATTATTGGATATCTGAGATATCTTTGTACATTTCTTTATTATATATCTTCTCTCATTTCATGCCAAACATAATCCGGATCAGTCAATGACAACTTTACAATTCGAATTCCCCCTCTTGCATAGGATTTTAGGCCTTGGATATAAGTGGCAATAGTCAAAGAGACAAGAATCTGACAAACTACTAATTTTCAGGAAGTTGTTGGAAGCCATTAATAAATGGTTTCCAACTCACTGCATGAGCTCTTTAATGGACCTAAAACTTAGGTACAGGTGTCCCTTAGAATCTAAATGATATTTGAGAAATCGTTTGAACCCTCCTTGACAGGTGGCAACCTCCAAACAAGGAGAATATCCAACAACTATGCAAAACAAAGAGTTTCCAATGCCATTTTGCACACTGGTGTTTTAATTGTATCTCTCAAATGCCAAACTGGGTCACGATGAAATTTGGTCAGAAATTCAACAAGGATATCATTCTCCTCCAAAAAATATTTCAGAGAAACCCACATCATTTTTTTATAGTTACGATCAAATATTTAGAAGCAGCTTCTACAAGAAAAGAGTTTGCAACGCCCCTGTCTCAGTTTGCAGCGCTTGTGACAAAACATCAAAAAAACCTTCTCTGAACATTTAAAATGGTATTGAAACCCTCATGGAGTACCTAGTAACCCTAGGCTAGATGTTGATGTTTGTAAATGTGAACAAAGATGTTTGCAAGCTAACCAACCCCCAACACTCCTCTTCAACCAATTCCCAGTGCCAGTTCGCAACACCAAATTCAAAATCAATGACACACTTCAAGGAGACTATTGGACTGCAATTCTATTTTCTAACAAGGGGGATTCCCCCCCCACATATAGATCCACGGGGGTAAGAGACACTTTATGGATACCCCCCTTTGTAGGGGTTCGGGGACAACTCCTTGGAAGATAAATTTTTGGGAAAACAGCCTTGTAAAATATTGTAATTTCATAGTCAATATGGACCATTCATTATAAGGTCGTAGATCTTATGGTAGAAGTTATGTTAGGGTTTTTTTCCCTATAAGGAAACCCTCTTTTATGAGGAATTGTATTGCAGCTATGTATGTGAGTGAATATTTTATTCTAAGAGAGGAGACTGTAAGAGAAAGAAGATGAAGTTACAATAGGTATTTTGTAGGTTGTATCCCTTCATTTGTTGGATAATAATAAAGGAACAACCTTGCAATTTCTCTGGTTGACATATCCCACATTGGGTGAACCACATATATTTATGTCTCTATTGTATTATGTATATTATTTGTTTTATTTCCTCATTTTTTTTATTTTATTGCTCCATGATCCTAATTTTGAACACTTATGATCTTCTAGATTAGGGTTAATCACCTCCATATAGTATCTTAATTTTATGCTATCTTATAAATATTTATAACATCACAATTTCTCCTTAAATTTAAATGTAATTTAATATTTTAAAAGTTGTTTTTATTCCACAGAGTTACCTCTTCCTTTATTCCCCAATCATTTATCCAATAATTGACATCTTTATACCACCCCCTCTTCATTCGTAGGTGGTTTTGACTGGAGTTTGAAGCAATTTATGAAAGCCTCTTATCTTCATTGTTGTTTATCTTATTCTTGTACATTAGGTACCTAGTCACAATTGTGCTTTGAAATGGGAAATAATCATTGCTACGAGGAGTATATGATAGGGTGTGTTTCCTTTAATTTTCAGATTACAAGTTGTAAAACACTTTTGTATTTTCTCTACATTTCTCCATAATTTTGTAGAAATGTTGCATCCCCAAACTCTGTGGAAATATAAGATAAGAGGAGTGATGAGAGTCTCAAAGAATAGTTTCTTCTTATCCCATAGCCAAAGGTCTGCTAACTTACAACTATTTTCAAGTCCATAATAAGCTTTCCACCCTCCATTTATCCTTTTCTCAATGCTACAGTTCTAGTTAAGGTTGTGATGAAGATTGATTTCGAGATATGTCTATGAAGTCACTTCCTCCAAGTTGTTATTTTCATAAAAAAAATTAGTGTAAGTGATATTTTTGGATTTAATTATTATAACCCTCGTTTTGTTATTATTAGAAGTCATAACCGTTCTAGACAAGAAGTCCTTGAGGGTTTTTAGTTTCTTTTCGATATCATAAGGACTCCTCACTACAATAACAATATCACCAATGTAAAGAAAAAGGATGATGACTATACCAGCCAAAGTCAGGATTGCACTGCCTGTTTCTTCCAAACAACCTTCCAACTTGTCAATGTATATGCCAAAAAGGGTAGGGTATAAGGGAAACCTTACTTGAACCCTATATTACATTTGAGTTTTTTCGACCAACCCTCAATATTCATAAATTTTGTAGTAATGTTCTTATATGAATTTATCGTAGTAGCTCTCAACATGAAAGGAAACTTTATTTCTTCTAACATATTCCAAAGGTTAGTCCTAGTCACTATGTCAAAAAAAATTCTAAAGTCAACCAAACAACATAGGAGATTGGTTTTATTATTGTGACACTCATCTGCAACGATCCTAAGCATAACAAGGTTTTCCATAGTTGAATAAACTCTGAAATATGGCTTGGCCTTTATCTCCTTTTCCATGGCTTTGTATCCATAGGTTGATCTTTTTTTCAAAAATAATTCCATATGGCTTGACTAAAAAGGGGAGAATCATAATGGTCCTATAATTCGAGGGATTGTTTTTATCCCCACTTTTAAAAATAGGTACAATGAGGATGTGAGTCTATGGTTTAGGTAATCCATGCTAAACTACTAAATTGAATAGCTTGTGGATGTGGATAGGACCTCCAATTTTTTAATATTTATTCTTGGTATCCTTCAATGTCCTTAGCTTTCCCTTTGCAAGTTGCTTAACCCCAAAATCTATGTCATCTATTTAAAAATTTATTCCTCTATAGAAACATGTTATCCATGATATTAGGTGGTTTCTAAAGGTTTTTTAGGTAAGAATTTTTGCCCCTCAAGGGAATCATATTGTTTTCTTTAGTTATACGTGTCAAAATTTTCCCTTAGAATTTCTTAAGATCTAGATTATATAGGTGAAAACTTTTCTCTTAATTTATATTTATATAATACCATTTTTTCCCTTTTGATTAGGGATTTGTGTCTATTTATCTTGTCATATTTTAAGGACTTGCTGGAAGAATCTCTTATGTATTTTCTAGTAATATTACACCTTTTATCACACCAAGGGTTCGTCATTTTATTTTCCATTTCACACAACACCTTGATAGAGAACTTATTTTAATGAAAGTAGAGAGAGTTGTCATAAAATTATGATAGAGATCATCAAAATTGTTCTTATGACAGAGGGATTTTGGTTCATTATTTAAATCCTTTAAAAAAATGTCATGCTTGTTTTTTGTCGAAATCAAGTGCTTTTGGTAATCACAATTATCTTCAATGGGGATTTTGTGAATGAATTTTTTTATATTTAGGGTTATAGGTCTATGATAAGAATCAGGCTCATGGTCATTTAAGTGGTTGAAAATTAATATTTGGTTGTATATGGGGATATTAGATATCACATAATATCTGACACTGCTACCAAGCCCATGAATACAAGTCATCCGATTGGATTTCAACCACTTCATTAGACTGTTGGAAATTATTAGATATTGAGAAATAAAAATCTTGATTAGCTCAGTATGAAACAAATCCTTGACCAATTCTTGAAATTTTCTTTTGTATCTTCTAGGTGAAACAAGGTCTTTAACTAACCATAGAGGATTAGGGTTGGAATCACTTATATATAAATCACATTGGATGGTACATTAATTTTATAGTTCTTTATATTATTAATACTTATAAAGACACATGTTGGATGGTTGATCCAGGTGGATATTAGTGGACACCCACCTTTTCCAACTGGCTCAAAACAGTTTATGATACTTTTGGTAATTTACTATTTTTAGCAGTTTTTCACTTCCTGAGCCGTTTTGAGGCCCTAAACGATGTGTTTTGGGAAAATGGTGAGAAATATGAAAGTTCTTTCAATATTTCCTCCATAATGAATCTCCTCGATGATACCTTTCCAACGGGATATCATACACATAAAATAGAGATCGTATGCAAAAGTTATGACCCCAAGAAGTTGATGTACTAACTTACCCAAATGGGGCCCACATGATTTTTGGCGCTCCATCTCCTAGGGTTAGGTTTTTAGATGTATATGGTTTTTGGCATTTTTGTTTATTGTAAAAATGCCTTCAGAGCCTCATTGTAATCATCTTCTTGTGAATTAGCGCAGTCGTCACATCTCTTCTCAGAGATAATCTATCACCATTCCAGGAAGCTTGTTTCTGCTGCATTTTATAGTTTCAGCTTATTTCCTTATTGAACAGAAAACCAGTTTTACTATATCTCTGTTATTTTGTGTTAAGAACCTGTTGATAATTTGTAGTCATTTCGTTCTTCTCATAAACTCTGGATTAGTGGTATCATAGAGGTTTTCTCCTTTTCATCTTAATGCATGTCCCCAATGAGATCGGAGTACAAAGAGTTGGGTCTCGAGCTTGTTTCTCTTGAGGAAAAAATCTCTCGCACACCCAAGAGACCTCTCATGGAAGGAGAAAATAAATATGATGAGACAAGATATCCTTTCAAACTATTGATTTAGGAATCCCTCATGCAAAAAAGGAACGAGATGATGGATAGTTTCACATAAATCCTTTGGCGGATACCAATAGGTGACACATCTTCTTCTAGCGGAGGCACCACCCCCTTCAAGGTACAAATAAACTTCAATTTTCCTATATTTGAAGGTCAGATTGATGTAGATGTTATAGATAAGTGGTTGAATCTACTAGAAGGGTATTTTTCTGTCCATAACTTTTCGAATAGAGAAACGATTAATTTTGTGCTCCTCAAAGTCGTTCCCCATGTCAAAGATTGGTGGGAAACTTTATGTGAGCAAAAGGAAACATAGGAACCCTCATTATTTATAGTCAGGACCACCTGGGAATCCTTCAGGGATGCTATTAAGGAACAATACTACCCTATCGGAAGTTATGATGACTTGTATACCAAATGGACCACATTGCGGCAAGAAAGAGACCAAGCAATGCCAGTTCCTACAAATATCTTCCATACCTTGAGCACCAAGATGGGTATCAAATATTCAAAGCGATATCTGGTGCTCAAGTATCGTGGTGCTATGCATACATACATCCATACAAAAATGGAATTTCTGGACATCTCATCCTTGGGCGCGGACTACCGATAATCAATATTAATTGATTAATATATTAAATGAACTATATAGAAAGTAAACATGTTAAAAAATCCTCCGTTACTAGGAAAACAAATTTCACCGTTCTATGTCGGGATACATTCTTTACTCAACCAACTCTAATTAGTGAACCTGTTTGATCTTTCCTATTTTCTCTCATATCTCTATACAAATGGACCGATCTGATCCACTCTCTCTAGAGTTCTAATGGAAAGAATTAGTAGTTAATTGATCTTCAATCTTTTTACCAAGCTCTTGTTACGAAGAATTACAATTTGTTTCTACCATGCATATCAAGTCATGAGTTTGTACGATACTTAGAAAATCTTCTGTCGGATTGGACAGTGATTTAGTGATTTAATGATGACCCTTCATGGATTCGCCTATATAAGTTGTAGCTAGAATTGAAAATATTAGAGCTTGAATACCACTCATAAATAATCCCAGGAACATTACAGGTATAGGAACTATAGAAGGTGTCGAAGAAATAGGAACGACAATTTATTTTAGTAGAAGCTCAAACAAAAGACACAATAATTTGGGCTTGGGAACCCCTCACAACAAAATCCAGGAAAGGGATGCCCCAACCCATAGAAAAAAGGACAGAGAAAATATGGACAACATCAGGACAACCATTCCAAGCTGTAACCAAAGAAGCGCACCATAAAGACAAAGAAAGATATCAGGAAGTGGTGTGTCTTCCATAAGAGCCCTTGGCATAACACTGCTGACTGCCGCTCAAAGTAGTCATTGGTGGCCGGAGTGAAAACATCTGAATCAGATGCGGGTTTTGACTTTGAGACAGGACTAGAAAGGGGAAGAAAGATCATTGACGTGGAACCCTGTGCCACTGTTGCTACCACCAAGCTCCAGCATGGTGAACCAGACAAGCCAGAAGAAGTAAAGTTCCTCTTCCATTCACAGATGTGGGTAAAAGGCACCCCGCTGCACTTCATCATTGATAGAGGTATCCAGAAGAACTTGATCTTAGCAAAGGTCTTCAAGAGGCTAGCCCTGTCGACAACACCGCACCCACAACCCTACACCATTGGATGCCTCTTCCAAGTAAGTGATCTTTGCGTCAGCCAATAGTGTCGACTATCGTATGACATCAAGCCCTTCAAAGATGAGGTATTGTGTGATGTGGCTCCTCTCAATGTTTGTGATGCTCTTTTGGTCCAACCTTATTTATGGAAACATCATGTTGAATATGAGTCTAGGCCTCATAGTGTTATTATTACTTTGAAGAAGAAATTGTACAGGATACCGGAGGCAGTCCCACCTAGTGTTATTTCCTTGATCTCTGCTAAGAAATGCAGGAAGGTCATCTCTAAGATGGGGAAGTTTGAATTCTTCGTGATTCGCTCTCAGAATAAGAGAAATATCACAACCAGATCCAGGGTCTCCACGACCGACCTCTCCACACAGTAGAAGAAATTATATAAGGTCGTGGAAGAATACTCAGATATCTTCTCCTCACCTATTGCGGTACCTATGCACTGGTAGGTCAAACACCCCATCGATCTAACCCCCATGTTGGCATATTTATTATGGGCAGACATAAAGTAGAGTATTTGTTTGTCATTGATGGAAAGCTCAACCCGACGATGATGAACAAGAGAAAGTGGAAAGACCAGCAATACAACAATGATTGCATGGCAAGATCAGAACCGTAAACTCCAGGAGTCAAGGAAGAAACTCATGGCAGAAAATCCCGAAATGTGATAGATCAAAGCATGTCAAAGACTCCATTTCAGAGTTTCGTAGACCGAGAAATTGGAGTTTCGGATACCAGGAGTTGGAGGAGTCAAGTGTCGAGACTCTTCATCATAGGAGTCCCAAAGTCACGAAATGCAAAATGCCGAAATCCCAAAACAGGCACATCAACAAAGAGTTTTGAAGACCAGGAAATAACTCCATTTCAGAGTTCTGGATACTGGGAGTTGGAGTGTTGAAACACTTCACCATAGGAAAGCCAAAATGATGAAATGAGAAAAACACCTTTTGGTGCAGGTTTCGATTATCGAGAGTTGGAGTGTCGAAACACTTCACCATAGAAATCACAAAATGTTGAAATGCGAAATTGCGACATGGAGTTTCAGGGATCGCAACATGGAGTTTTGGGGTTCTGGGGATTGTGACTTGGAGCGTCAAGATATATCATCACAAGAATTTATGAAATCTGGAAATGCCGAAAGGGACTACTGTGAGTCTCAAAGACTTGAAGGGAAAAACATCGAAATCCCGTCAGTCGTTCGATTAGGAAAATAAGGGATCATATTATGAAGTTTTGTGGGCCATTGAACTAGATCCATTTTGGGGATTGCGACTTGGAGAGTCGAGATGCTTCACAACAGGAATTTGTGACATGCGAAATCGCAAATTGCCGAAATACGAAATGCAAAAGACATTTTGTTTCTTGTAATCCAACGGTGCAGGTGAATTCGAATATGATCGGAGGGCTACTGTTTCACCCCACAGTTAATTGATCAATTACGATTCAGTTAGCAAAACTGATTCATGATTCTTGATCAGTTGGTGATTCGGTTGCTGAGGCATGTGTGAATAAAACAAGATATGAGATGACTGTGCATGGTTGGTCATTCTGAATGAAAAATGAGTTGAACTGTAAGAAAGGGAAAATTACAGTATGCGTAGTGTGAGACCAACAGTATGCACAGTGTGAGATAAACTTCAGAGATGAGTAATAGATGAGGAATAGACAGAAGCAAGAGAAGAATTGCAGAACATCTTGAAGCAGAGAAGAATTGCAAAATAGATAGAGGAAGAGAAGAATTGAAGAACAGATTGAAGCAGAGCAGAATTGTAGAAAAGATAGAGGAAGAGAAGAATTGCATAATAGTCAGGAGTAGACCAGATTTACAGAACAGAGAAGAAGTGGTAAGAATCGATTTATTTGTGTTGTTGGTTATTCAATCATTTATTTATAATCAGGGAGGTAGGGTGGTGATAAGGAGGATTGTTTTCCTCAGAGGTTAAAGTGGGTGCTTGAACACAGGGACTTGTATCCTCCATCTAGTTGTAGCCAGAGAAACCAGGGTGGCAGGGTGGTGCAAGGGAGAACAAGTGTTCTCTGTTATACAGGTTGGAGCCTGTGTAACTAGAAGTTGGTGCTTCCATCCAGTTGGTGCTGGAGCACTCAGGGACTTGGTGCTAGAGAAACAAGAGAGTTGGCACTCTCAAAGAAGTTGGAGCTTGTAAAATAGAGGTAGTAGCCTCACATTGAGTTAGTGTTCAATTATAGATGATGTACGAAACTTAAAAGACTGCCTATCATTTCGAAGAAGAAGAGGTTTTCTCCCTTTATGGGTTTCCTTGTGAAAAAATGTCTCTATGTATATCTTATGTGTGAGTGATTCTCATTATTTATGTTGTTCATATATTGTATAATATTGATGGTCACTTGAAGAAAGATTAAAAATGGCTTAATTGTTAAAATTGTTTAAGCAAAGTAACAACTGATTCACCCCCCCTCTCAGTTGTCTTAGTAATTTCAACAATTGGTATCAGAGCCGGTTCCTTTTATTTAAAGGTAGATCTGTAAGCTTAAACATGACAAGTCATGAAGGGACTTCAGTCAGTAATTCTCCTCTATTTGATGGAACAAATTTTTCCTTTTGTAAGGTTAGAATGAGAACATACCTAATGGCCTTAGGTGTTGATGTTTGGGATGTAGTAGAGACTGGATACATAAAGCCTATTGTGCTAGCTTCCAAGGATGATAAGTTAGAATTTATCTTTAATGCTAAGGGAATGAATGCTATCTTGAATGGACTTGTTGTTGATACTTAGAACACATCACCAAAAGACTTCATCCTCCCTTGAAATCCGGCCTTCTTTTTCTTCTTCTTCCCTCTGAAATTCGAATTGTATCAAATGAATGTATAATGATGT